>JBBPBX010011741.1:14990-49118 GCA_038048925.1 Garcialebias charrua
AAACACTGTTCTATCATTAAACCCCTTATGACACGAAGAAATTGCTGCAGCATACATTTTAATGGTGCTGAAGGCCAGATTTCTGTCCAATAACAGTTGTAAATATGACAAAATGTGGCCCAGATGACAGGAACACGGGTCCAGCTGTTTTTCTATGCACCAACGCTGAAAAGCAGCCCATTTTTATGCATAAACAGCGGCCGTAGACTGTGCACGTGAACCCTGAATGGTTCCAATGACCTCTTTAGAAAAACCAAGGTTCTCTAAACTTTGTCGTTCAGCATCCAAGCCCACAGATGCTGACCTATCACTGGGTGACTCCTTATTGCTCCCCCTGCCTGCAGGAGAGCATCGTCTCTCCAGGTGAGCTTCCAGGAGTGGCCTGCCAGCTGCTGCAGAACCGGAAATCATGGTGCGTTCACGCGCTCTGGGGCGATCAGAATCACTGATACTGTGAGGATATGGCGCCATCTAGTGGGCACCTTTTGTTTGTTCTCCATGTTTACTCAGTTTAGTTTCTTGTCAGTCATCATCTGCTAGTTTTATTTAGTTTCCCTTGCTCCAGTTTTTGTTGTAGGTTTGCATGTTTTAGTTTATTCAGGTTCCCTACTCCAGTTTAGTTGTTCATGTCACAGTCTATTTATGTTACAGGTTTTAGGTAGTTCTCTGGCTCCAGGATGGCTTCCCTAATGTTACTCCAATCAGTCTATTATTTCCACCTGTGTCTCTTGCCCTGTCTGTGTATATATACTCTGTCTGCCAGTCTGTTTTTGTCGCGTCGTCGTTAGGTCTTCCATGTCACGTCCCTCCCAGGTCTATGTAAGTTTTGCTGCCACGCAGCTCTTTGATTTTGTTTATTCACCATTAAAGTGTTTCTTTATATTTTCTGAGTCCGAGTCCCTGCTTGCACAATTGGGTTCTTACCTGCCTCTGGAGTAAACCCTGACAGTACGACGCGACCTCATTCAGAACCCAGCAAGCCGGGATCTCCTCAGAAAGATATAAGTCACGTTGCTCACCTTTTTTGTCCCGAGCCACAGATGGGGGAACCCGTGATCCATTACGGTGGGTTCCACTTGGAACCCGCTCGACCTCAAGTTTGCTGTCAGGCGATGGAAATCCTGCCCTCGCCTCTTCTGGTATTGGAGGAGGAATGGAGGGTCCAGCTCCAAGAAGACCGCCTGACGTCCTTCTCCACATCCGTCTCTTCAGCCCCACTCGTGGTTTCTGGCTGGACATCTGGTGAGGATGAGGACGATTTATGTTTGGTGCCTATTCCCCAGTCACGCCGCCGTCGGGGCGGCAAAAAGAGGACACAGAAGCGATCCGCCACTCCTCCGTGCCGACCGACTGTTCCTGCTGGGTCCGGCGAGACCACGCTTCCTGGAATCAGCGGCCCCAGTGTTGCTGTGGGAGCGGGTGACGTGACTCCGCCTCTCAGGAGTCAGGTGGAGGCAGAACTCAACGTCACATCCCCACATGGAATCTCTTCCACCCCAGGTCCTAACTCACCCCGTATTCAACCCGATGACATTCCACATATAAACCAGACTTTACTACAACTATTCAACTCTGCAAAAGAAAATCCAGACTGTATTGATATGGTGCTTTCCCTTATGGAGACATTGTTGTTATCACAACCCGGTCTGACACAGCTTCCTGTTTACCAGCAACTGCTGGTTGATGTCAGGTCTGCGAAAACACCCACCACAGATGAGCCAGCAACTCCAGGCTCTTCAGCTCCAGCCACAACAGTGTTTACAGCTACCAGCCAGCCTTCTGCAGCCATCACTACCACAACCAGTCAGTCATCAGCAGGGGGCGCTGATCTGCTTTCATCGGCTGTTGCAGTTAAGGCTTCTCGCCACCGCAGAAAGAGGGGTAGACGTGGGTCTCAAGCCCCCTCTCTGCCCGACTCGCCAACTGCAGCGCCGACTGCAGAAGATGACTCCTCACCTGTTGCTGACTCGTTGGCTCTCAACGCTTCGGTTCCTGGTTCCGGTTCTTCAGCTCCTGGTTCCAGCTCTTCAGCTTCAGCTCCAGCGCCTGCAGACTCGACGGTGGTCTCCTCGCCTGCAGACTCGACGGTGGTCTCCTCGCCTGCAGACTCGACGGTGGTCTCCTCGCCTGCAGACTCGACGGTGGTCTCCTCGCCTGCAGACTCGACGGTGGTCTCCTCGCCTGCAGACTCGACGGTGGTCTCCTCGCCTGCAGACTCGACGGTGGTCTCCTCGCCTGCAGACTCGACGGTGGTCTCCTCGCCTGCAGACTCGACGGTGGTCTCCTCGCCTGCAGACTCGACGGCCGTCCTGCCTACGTCTTCAGAGGGTCCCGACGCCTCCCACGGTTCCAGTCTCGGGAGGGTCCAGGAGGACTCCTCCCACGGTTCCAGTCTCGGGAGGGTCCAGGAGGACTCCTCCCACGGTTCCAGTCTCGGGAGGGTCCAGGAGGACTCCTCCCACGGTTCCAGTCTCGGGAGGGTCCAGGAGGACTCCTCCCACGGTTCCAGTCTCGGGAGGGTCCAGGAGGACGTCTCCCACGCTCCCTGCTGGCCAGTGGTCTTGCAGCCAGAGGGCGCTGCCCTGTCTCCGGCTCCTGAGGGCGCTGCCCTGTCTCCGGCTCCAAGGGACGCTGCTGCCCTGCTTCCAGCCTCAGAGGGTTCGGACGCCTCTACGTCCTCAGAGGGTCCGGACGCCTCTACGTCCTCAGAGGGTCCGGACGCCTCTACGTCCTCAGAGGGTCCGGACGCCTCTCAGTCCACGGAGGGTCCCGGCGCAACAGACGCCTCCACGTCCACGGAGGGTCCCGGCGCAACAGACGCCTCCACGTCCACGGAGGGTCCCGGCGCAACAGACGCCTCCACGTCCACGGAGGGTCCCGGCGCAACAGACGCCTCCACGTCCACGGAGGGTCCCGGCGCAACAGACGCCTCCACGTCCACGGAGGGTCCCGGCGCAACAGACGCCTCCACGTCTACGGAGGGTCCCGGCGCAACAGACGCCTCCACGTCTACGGAGGGTCCGGGCGCCTTCCACGCATCCTATTCCGAGGGGGTCCTGGAGGACGCCCCTCCCGTATCTTGTTCCGAGGGGGTCCTGGAGGATACCCCTCACGTCTTCGGCTGCCCAGAGGTCATGCAGCCAGCTCCAGAGGGTCTTTCGACGTCGACTCCAGAGGGTCTCTCGTCTCCGTCTCCAGAGGGTCTCTCGTCTCCGTCTCCAGAGGGTCTCTCGTCTCCGTCTCCAGAGGGTCTCTCGTCTCCGTCTCCAGAGGGTCTCTCGTCTCCGTCTCCAGAGGGTCTCTCGACGTCGTCTCCAGAGGGTCTCTCGACGTCGTCTCCAGAGGGTCTCTCGACGTCGTCTCCAGAGGGTCTCTCGACGTCGTCTCCAGAGGGTCTCTCGACGTCGTCTCCAGAGGGTCTCTCGACGTCGTCTCCAGAGGGTCTCTCGACGTCGTCTCCAGAGGGTCTCTCGACGTCGCCTCCAGAGGGTCTCTCGCCTCCAGAGGGTCTCTCGCCTCCAGAGGGTCTCTCGCCTCCAGAGGGTCTCTCGCCTCCAGAGGGTCCCAATGCCGCAGACGTCGCTTCGCTCGACATCGGGGATGTCGCAGCGCTCGACGTCTCGACGCTCGACATCGATGAAATCATCTCAATGCTCGAGGTCCTAACGCTCGACGTCTCGACGCCGCTCGAGGAGATCTCGACGCCGCTCGAGGAGATCTCGACGCCGCTCGAGGAGGTCTCGACGCCGCTCGAGGTGGTCTCGACGCCGCTCGAGGTGGTCTCAACGCCGCTCGACTCCTCTTCTGACGTCTCGTGGCTTTGCGCCACTGCGCCGCATGAGGGAGCTCCTGTTTTGGGTGGACCCTGGAGAGTCCTACCTTCGTCTACGACTGTCCTGGGGCCTCGTCGCCCACGGAGGCTCCTGTCTGACGGGCGGCACCCCGGCCGACCGCCTGACCGTCTCCTGCCTGACGGGCGACACCCCGGCCGACCGCCTGACCGTCTCCTGCCTGACGGGCGACACCCCGGCCGACCGCCTGACCGTCTCCTGCCTGACGGGCGACACCCCGGCCGACCGCCTGACCGTCTCCTGCCTGGAGGATGGGCCGCTGCCCGTCTGGACGTTATTGTGTTCTTGTTCTATGTTTAGCCCGTGTCTTGGTTTTTTGTCCTTGTCTGTTTGTGTTTGGGCCCGCCGTCCTTGCGGTTCCTCCTTCTGCCCGCCCGTGTCTTTTTTGGGGGGGGTTCTTGGGGACGCCGGGGGGCGTCTTTGAGGGGGGGTACTGTGAGGATATGGCGCCATCTAGTGGGCACCTTTTGTTTGTTCTCCATGTTTACTCAGTTTAGTTTCTTGTCAGTCATCTGCTAGTTTTATTTAGTTTCCCTTGCTCCAGTTTTTGTTGTAGGTTTGCATGTTTTAGTTTATTCAGGTTCCCTGCTCCAGTTTAGTTGTTCATGTCACAGTCTATTTATGTTACAGGTTTTAGGTAGTTCTCTGGCTCCAGGATGGCTTCCCTAATGTTACTCCAATCAGTCTATTATTTCCACCTGTGTCTCTTGCCCTGTCTGTGTATATATACTCTGTCTGCCAGTCTGTTTTTGTCGCGTCGTCGTTAGGTCTTCCATGTCACGTCCCTCCCAGGTCTATGTAAGTTTTGCTGCCACGCAGCTCTTTGATTTTGTTTATTCACCATTAAAGTGTTTCTTTATATTTTCTGAGTCCGAGTCCCTGCTTGCACAATTGGGTTCTTACCTGCCTCTGGAGTAAACCCTGACAGATACTCCCTCCTCTCTCACTCTCTCCAGCAGTGCTGAAAGCAGGGGAACTGGGGGGAAAGCATAAGTTAATGTTTTTGGCCACGGTTTGTGAGCAAAGGTGTCCACCCCCAGTGGGGGGGGGGTGGTCGAGGGGACTCAGGGAGAAGAACAGGGGGCACTACGTGTTCTCACGCGTCGCAAACAAGTCCTCTTCCGTCCTCCCGAACCTGGTCCAGATTTGAGACACAAGGTCCGGGTGTAACATCCAATCTCTGTCCAGAGGCCCCTCTCTCGACATGATATCATCACCCCTGTTTTGTACACCTGGGATGTAAACAGCTCTCAGTGACCTCAAATGAACGTGAGCCCAGCAGAGCAGCTCTCTGGTTGCGTTCAAAAGCTGGACTGAGTAGACCCCGCCCTCGCGGTTTATATAAGCAGTGGTTGCTCTGTTGTCCGTGTGCACGAGGACATCCTGCTGTCGAAGCATGTGAGCAAAATGCTTCAGAACTTTGTGCACTGTCAATAACTCCAACACATTTATGTGGAGAGACGTGTCGAGCGGCCACGTCCCGCACACCATCTGAGATTGACATGTCCCCACCCCAACCGGAAAGAGACGTATCGGTAAAGACCGCCTTCCGTGACGTCACTTTGCCTAGGGGAACCCCTTCTGATAGAATCCTGGGATTCCCCCAGAACACCAGGTCCATTCTCACCGAATGGGGGATCGTGACTCGGCGTCTTTTGTGGCATACAGGGTCTATTCTATGACGAATAAACCATCTCTGCAACTTCCGCATGTGCAATAAACTGAGTTTTATTACAGCGTGACTGGCGCCCATCATTCCTAACAACCGCATAATTGTGATCGCCGACACCGTTCTGTGGGGCTGGACACACCGAAGGAGTGACGTCAGCGACTCCTTCCTCTGATCTGACAAAAAGGCTTTCATGCTCATGGAGCAGAGACTCACGCCTAAATAAACTATTTGTTGGGCTGGTGAAATGGAGCTCTTCTCCCAATTTATGGCAAAGCCCAATTGTGTCAGATGATTTACTAAAATCACCGTCTGTGCTACTGCTTCTTCCTTCGACCGAGACAGAAGCAATAGATCGTCGATGTAATAGATTATCCTCAAGCCCTTCGATCAAAGCGGGTTTAAGGCTGCCTCGATGACCTTCGTGAACGTGCACGACGCAAGCGCGTACCCAAACGGGAGTCGCTTGAACTCGTAACAGGTTCCCTGAAAGGCAAACCTGAGGAATTTCCTGTGTTTGTTCACGATCGGAACATGGAAGTAAGCGTCTCGGAGATCGATTATTACAAACCAGTCCCCTGACGTCACACACTCGAGTACATGTTTTTTTTTTTTTCAACATATGAAATGGACGTTTCACGATGTACTTGTTGAACGTTGAGAGGTCTAAAATCGGTCGGAGACCCCCTGATTTCTTGGGGACCAGGAAATATTTTGAATAAAACCCGGTCCGTTCCTCTCCCGAGGGAACTCCGGAAATGATGTTCTTGTTCAATAGTTCCTGTAGTTCCAACTTTAGCGCCTCCCCCTGAGCTGGAGACATGAGTTTTGTCTCCAAGATCCCATTGAACCTGGGTGGTGTCCCTGCAAACTGCAGAGTGTAACCATTCAGAATCAAACCTCGTAACCAGCTGTTTAACGAGCAGGTCTGGAGCCAGACTGCGCTGTGGTCTGTTTTTTTTTTATACAGTTTTCTTATGATTTTTAATTAATGTGCTTTTTTATGCTGGTTTACAGTTGGCTGCAAGTATCAAGCTGTGAAATCCTTCATTTTCTATAGCTGATAGCTTTTGGTAATTAATTATGATGAAGTTTAGCAACTTCTCGGTGAACATTTGAGATCTGTGGCTTCAGCTGTGTGTTTTTCTTGTTCAATAAGGGGCGGGCGCTCTGATTTCGGTCAGCCACTCTCAGCCTGTCCCTCCTATGAGATAGACAAGACAGCGAGTCGGACTGGATGCAGCTGGCCACGGTCTGTCTCCCTGTTTCGGTTCAGCGAGAGTGGCGTCCCGCTGAAGCCCCAGAGCTCGAATGTCCAACATAAAACTAACTTGACCGCGGTTTAATGTGGCGCTATGGCTCTGCAGACATTGCACGTTGCTGTCTTGCAGTGTTTAGTGTAAAATACTTCCACACAGCGGACATGTTACAATGAAAAGTTGGCTAGCTGTTAGCTAAAGTGCTACTCACTCAGTCCTCACTCTGTAACTGGTTGAAAACTATGAAATGGATTTCCTGAATGTGACGTGAGGCGGGTCTTTTTACTCTGTATTCATGAGACATGACTCCGGATTGGATCGGCCCCATCCCTACTACCGTTGCATTGTGGGGAATGTAGTGTTGGTGCGTGCAAAACACCAGCAGGCGGCTGTGGCCTGCGGGCTGTTTCTAATAGTAATTAAATATCATCCAGGGGGCCATAGATAATTAATTTGCGGGCCGGATGACTTTGACATATGTGATGTACAGCATCAATACTTAGTTGTTGCTTTTTTTGCCTGGATTACTGCAGCAATGTGGCATGGCATGGAGTCGATCAGTCTGTGGCTCTGCTCAGGTGTTCTGAGAGCCCAGGTTGCTCTGATAGTGGCCTTCAGCTCTTCTGAATTATTGGGTCTGGTTTATCACATCTTCCTCTTCACAATACTTCAAAGATTTTCTATGGGGTTAAGGTCAGGCAAGTTTGCTGGCCAATTAAGAACGGGGACACCATGGTCCTTAAACCAGGTTCTGGTAGCTTTGGCACTGTGTGCAGGTGCCAAGTCATGTTGGAAAATGAAATCTGCATCTCCAGTCTGGAGGAAGAGAGGAGAGGCACATAATCCATGTTGCTTGAGGTCCAGTGTTGAGTTTTCACAGTCAGTGACGTTTGAGGTGCCATGTCATCTGCTAGTGTTGGTCAAATGTGTTTTCTGAGGTCCAAGGTCTACGCAGCCATCTACCAGGAAGTTTTAGAGCACTTCCTGCTTGCTGCTGCTGACCAACTTTATGGAGATGCAGATTTCATTTTCCAACAGGACTTGGCACCTGCACACAGTACAAAACTACCAGTACCTGGTTTAAGGGCCATGATATCCCTGTTCTTAACTGACCAGCAAACTCTCCTGACCTTAAACCCATAGAAAATTTATGGAGTATCGTGAAGAAGATGTGATGCACCAGACCCAACAATTCAGAAGAGCTGAAGGTCACTATCAGAGCAATTTGGGCTCTCAGAACCCCTAAGCAGTGCCACAGACTGATCAACTCCATGCCATGCCACATTGCTGCAGTAATACAGGCAAAAGAAGTGACACGAGAACGCCAGGTTTGATTTAAGAGACAGCTTTTAGTTTTATGATTTTATGTAGTCAGTGATTAAATGATACAAATATTTTCGTTCATAACTGGCAAATAAACACACACACCTATATGTATGGTGTGTGTGCGTTTATGTATACTGTCTGTATACATAATATAGGTGTGTGTGTGTGTTCATAAATGAACTCTAATGTTTGTATACTGTACTTTTACTTTCAGATGGGCTTGACAAGAGTGTGGAGCTGTGCTCAACACCACCACAACCTCTGTTGATGCACAAACACAGTCACATGCAGCATGAGTGCATCATCCCCAGCAGACAGTATTTTGCAGACTGATCAAGACTCTCTTTTGTACACAGGGATCCCAACATTGCCAACAGCTTTTGAGCACTTTTCAAACACAACCTGTGTCATTGACTGCACAGAGAATTTTGCAGAAAGCTAAAAACTTGGACTTCAGAAGTAAATAATTCAGTCACTACTATGCAAATAACACTGTGAAATATTTATTGGCAGTTTCTCCCTCCGGACTAATCATGTTTGAATTTAATTTTTTATTTTAATTTTTAATTTTTTTTATTTTCATGTGTGAATTTAAGAGCTGAGCTTATTTCAAGTGAGAAGACATTAAATGTAAACATTTTTCTCAAACATGTACTGCTGTACTTGCTATAAACGTAACACAACTCTTAACATGTTTTTTAAAGGATGCAATGTTAACTATAACATTAGAAAAGTATTTGCTAAAATTATTCATTTGTTATGTACAATAGTTGACTATTAACCTTCTTACAAGGTTAGTTTTTTTTGTGCCATATATCTGTTAATTTTGGATTAAACTACTGTTTCTAACTAAATGTCACTTTTTTCATTATCAGGTTTTTCAAAGATCATTTCCTGTCTATTTTATTATTTGTTTTTGTTTACTGTATTTTTAAGAGATCCAGGTATTTTGGGCAGAGATTAATTTTCTTTGCAATAAACTACTGTTTCTATCTAAATGTGACATTATCAAGTTTTTAAAGGTCGTTTCCTGTCTATTTCATTATTTGTTTTTGTTTACTGTATTTTTAAGAGATCCAGGTATTTTGGGCAGAGATGAATTTTCTTTGCAATAAACTACTGTTTCTATCTAAATGTCACTTTTTTCATTATCAGGTAGATAATTTCCTGTCTATTTCATTATTTGTTTTTGTTTACTGTATTTTTAAGAGATCCAGGTATTTTGGGCAGAGATGAATTTTCTTTGCAACAAATTCATCTACTAATGTTGGAAGCATGTGTGAAAAGTAAAAGTTCTCAAGGTGCTTCATTTGTGAATCAGTAAAGTCTTTGTCAAAATAAATGTCAAGCTCCAGGTGCACAGTTGGTGTTGCTGAAACCAAAACGCAGGCTTGGTGATGTGGATTTTTAAGGCTTTGGCTAGGCTCTATGTTTGCCTTAAGGTAAATAAGATTGTGTCCCACCTCTCTTAACATAACAGGACCAACCTTGTTACTGTGAAGATACTAATAAGCTTCAGAGCTTTTCAGATTGCTCATCGCTTGGCCATCTGAAGCAACAGTCAACAAAGTAAGTATGCTAGTAGCTAAGTATGCTAGTGTACGTTATTTTCGGCCACTTCTTCAAGTCGTCCTCCCACCCCTCAATAGCTGTAGGTAGCGGTAAAACGATATCTCCACATCTGAGTTGTAATCGTTCGTGTTCCCACATATTTTATTACCTAAAACCTCTGACAAAAACCGGTTAGCGCGTTGCTAGCGTGTAAAAAAAAGTGCCGGTTCTGGTTTCCGGCGGAAGTCGTTCCCATAATTCGCGCAAGGCATCATGGGGGCTAGGAATAAGGTGGATAAAAGAGTTAAGGACAATCAAAAGACGACTGGCAGAGGGGCAATAAAGTTCCAATTCTACAAAGAAATGGACAAACTCATAGGAGCACAGCATGACATTTCCTACCCAGTGGTAGGCACAGCAAAAGGTGTTACTGTGCGACGGCCAGAAGCATTGGGTAGGAACACCAACACTCCAGTTGAAACGCCAGACTCGGACGCAGAAAACTTATAGGAACATGGAACATCCACCACCGCAAGAGAAAAAGGTCTAGTGAGGTGTTCCTCCGCCAGTCAGAGCAAAACAGTCAACGGAGACATCAGGAAACAATGGATCAATTGAAGTCTGCCCAGGAGGATTTCAAGACCTTGATGACACAGATGCTACAGAAAATGTAGCTCTACTGTAAACTTTTGTATTGTTCTGCACAACTTTTGTATTTTTTTAAATTTTGTTTTTATGGGGAAGTTACTGTGAAAGTTCTTTTTTGTTTGTTTTTGCACATTGTTTGTTTTGCACAGGTTTGGCACAGTAAAACTGTTGGTTTTCAGTGCCTTTGATTGTATCAATATTGAAATGCTGCTGTGTTGCACATTTTGTAATTAAAACGGAAACTTTCAGACAACTGTGATTTCATTTCATTATGAGCTATTTACTTGCAAAGTTTAAAATAGAAAGTATTTTGTAAAAACTAGTTTAATAGTATTGAAACTATTTTGCATTAGCTGCAGAGAAATTCTTGTATTAAACATTTTTTTACCCTACATTACAACACACAAAAGGTACGTTTCCCTAAAATTTTGCTATGTTCACATTACTCGTTTATTTTTGGAAATGTGTTATTATGACACGTGCAGTTCTGACAGATACTTAAAGCACTATTAGCCTTGACTAAGGCAGTAATATTTATTTGGTTGTTGCAACCCATCAGTTTAAAGGACAACACCCACCATGACAGTAACAATTCACCATATAGGACAATTAATGTAATTTAATATGATGTCTATTTTCATTTTTGCATTTGGGCCAGGCGAGGGTTAAAAAAATAAAAAATAAACAACCCAGTCCCGAATGAATCCGGAAACTCGGCCGAAGAGTGCCGAAGTGTCATGTGACTTCAGTTACGTCTCCACCCAGAAGGCAGAAGGCAGGAGTGAGTTTCCATGGAGGTTTATGAGAGTGGGAGATAAAACTGCATATTTCCTGGTGCATTTGTGTGTACATATGGACCAGCGCTCTGATTTTATTTATTATTTATTTTATAACACCGCTGCGGACCGTTGCTGCTCTCATTCTGCCCAGAGGAGCGAGCCGCGCGTCTTCTCTCTGGCTCCCCGTTCTGCTGGTCACCTTTGAAGTTCCGAATGCGTGTCAGGGCTCTGCTCCGTCCCAGCCTTGTTGCGGGGAGCACGGGGGAGCACGCGCGCAGAGCTCCGCTGCGCGGCTGCCTTTTCTGTACTCCCGACCTGTCTGGTCACGGGGGGAGAGAATAAAAAGCCGATGCGGAAATGAATGAATTTGTCGCGATCAAGCGAATTAAACTAGTATGTCTACGTGGATGCTCGCTCAGAATATGATAGACATCAGTGAGCGACAGCAGGATTAATCAACAGGCAGCTTTAGGGAATATTTAAAAATGCTTCGCTTTTTTTTTTCCTCGCTCAGAGCAGCGGTCATGGAAGTTGATGAATGCTTATTATAACTCCGCCTGTAACTCCAAGGCGGTCACTTTAGTGACGTGAATGCCCATGTGAATGCCCATATATGGAGAGGAGCAGATTTTTCCTGGAGCTTCTGCTAAAATCTGCTATAAATCATGAAATAACACATTTAGCGTTATTTCTCTACAATATAAATAAACGCTCCTGTATTATTTTTAAATAAACTAATAAATATTAATGGCAGTGCAATTTGAAAACATGGTGGGTGTTGTCTTTTAAAATATTGTCACATGACTCTAACACAAAATGCTGGATTTAAATGAAAATATTTATTAAGCTCCATTATAGCAGTCTTTGAAGTACATTTGTACAGCCAGTTATGTTATGAATAGGTGCGCAAATAATGTGGGAAGACGCAAAACAAAACAACATACCAGCTATTATTTTTTCTTTTACACCGGAATTCTAAAGAGTTATTCATTTTCATCATCCTGCCTGGGGCAGCCGCGTGGATGTTGCTGACAGATTTGTGATGGCCCACGACCCAAGTTGTGGAGGATGCATGCAGCCACGATGATCTTCACCACCACATCAGTTCTGGTATTCTGCACGTCACAAAGCCGTCTCCATCTGCACTTCAGACATCCGAAGGCTTGCTCCACAATCACCCTTCCACGGCTGATTTCAGTGTTACGTTTGTAGCCGAACACTTAATGTATGCCCCCAGATTGTGTAGTTAAACAAGTACGGGCATCCACATCCAAATTTATTAACGAGTTCACTCTTTTTCCGGATTAAATTGCTTAAATGTGACTAGACAAAATGTAATTTCACGAGAGACGTCAACTTATGTTGATCCACCAGAAAATGAACCTTTTATTGAGAAAATCATAAAAGTACATTAAAACATTTGTATCGAGATTAGCTCTGATTTAATAACTACTGTAGACAAAATTCAAATAGAAACAAACAGGCAAGTTAGGTTTAAACTTCCTGCTGGCACATTTACTTAAGAGTTTACTGGCTTAGGAAAAATAAGTTTAAGGAGGAAGAAATGGAATGAAAGATAAGTTTAACAGAAGTTAATTATTTTGAAATGCAACAGGGTGGCACTTTTCCCAAACGAGTCCGGCTGGACTCCCCGCACGTTCAGCATACAATCTACGACTCTTTACCTGGTGACTAGCACGTCTCTTGGAGATAAGAGCTGAGAAGTTTGTGGACACTTAATGGACTGTGTTGTCCAGTAGACGTCCAGTTGAACTTCAGCGCGTGTATGACTGATTCAACGATACGTGGAGAGCGCTTTTCCCGGCAGGAACCAGGCCAACGTCCTGACTGGGTTTCAAAATAAAACTTTCAGAAAACAAATTCTTTCAGAACAGAAATGAGTTACAGCTGAGCTGTGCTGTAACCCTGGCTGATACGTAGGTCTAATTGGCATTTGACCAAAACGTTCAAACCAGTTTAAAGAAGAACTTAGTTCGAGTTCCCCCTTTGCACTGAAGCCAAAACGGGAAGTAAGAGTTTTAATATGGAGGGCGGGGTCAGCCCACTTCCTCCCGCTTATTGGCTGTTTTAACAAAATAAAAGGAGTTACTTAGCAGTTCCCAGAGTTGAAAACTCTGAAGGACACTAACGTATTGTGTTTAGACCAGTGGCCAGATGGAGCTGCAAGTAAAGAGAATATTATGGCTAATTCACAGACAAAGCAGAGAGTTGCAGTTAAAAGTTTACCCTGAACTGTGCCATAATTTTAAAGCATCCTCGTACTGCAGAATAACCTAGCATGAGAGTAACACTCATGTTAATAACAGATCATCATTAAATGACAAAAAATATACTGTTCATCAATTCTGAATTAACACAAATTAAAAGGAAGTCTTTTCTGGTTGATTTGTGTCCCTTAATTCAAAATAAATGTAACAAAAACACTTGTCTCCTTGAGAGCTCAAGAAAAGTGTAACACTCAGAGTTTCAGAGAGATGTGAAAAGGTTTAAATCCAGTAACAGACATGAGGGGCTGTTCACTACACGTTGCTCGTCTTCTTCACTTAGAGCACCGTTGTCGCGCTTGGGTGTTAAAATAAAGGGAAAGGCTTCACCTATGCAGAGCCATATAAAGAGAGAGTTGCGACATGCTTTGAACTCACCGACAGACGGTCACGTGGTTCATGTAGCATCTTCAGTGTGAACAGATTCTGGTGACAAGCGGCCAAAAGGGTGCGGCAAGAGCGTTTTGACATGTTTGGTGGGAACCCAGCATGACATGCAAAGTCAATGGGGGACGCGCCTCTAGGGGTCGTGCGTCGCGTCACGTTCGTTTTGAGCGGCGCGGAAGGGGCGGCAGAGCGTTTTCCGTGCATGCAGTGCCTGCGGCAGCCGCCACCGCTCGAGATGATAAATCTGAACTTTCGCCGCTCAACGTGTCTTGACAACCAATCAGGGAGAGTCAGCTATGTGACGCGGTAACGAGGGGATGGATGTTGCGCAAGTGTGACATATTGTTTGTGAGACACAGAAACAACCCGCAAATTCGTGTTCAAGTATGGAGGAGAAACTCATCGTTGCTGTGTGTTCCCATCCAGTCCTTTACGACCAGTCAAATGTTTTGTACCGAGACCGAAATAAAAAGGACCTTGCCTGGCGGAGTGTCAGTGAGGAAGTTGGGATAGCGGGTAAGTTTTGAGCTCCTCCTACACCCCGCCGCCACCGCCGCTGCTGCTTCTCGTTCCGGTCTGAACACCAGTGCGTCCAGTGCATCCACCTTGAGGCGTTCGGTGTGTACGTAGATTGAGACGTCAGCTAAAAGTCACAAGCTAATGGAAAAGCCAGACTCTGCAGAAAACATCATAGCAGCTATAAAGCTGACAATAAATGAGAGAGCGGACGGTCTGCAAGAAAGCATAAATGACCTGAAAGATTCAGTGGAGTTTATACATGCAGAGATGAAAGAGGTGAAAGACAAGATGGCGGAAACCACTAAAAGAGTTGGGAAAACAGAAGAAAATGTGTTTCAAATGAAAAACAAGCTGTTTGAACTTTCACGTGATAAAAGAAGATGGGACCTGCGTCTTTCGGGAATAAAAGAAGAAGAAGGAGAAGATGTCCGTAACAAAGTTATTTCCATCTGCCAGAAGACAGCGCCGGGATGCAAGGGAAAACTTCCAGATGTTATCGACAGCGTGCACCGGCTGGGTCGTGTCACGAGCACGGGACGTCCTCGAGAAGTGATCATCCAGTTCTCCATGAGACACTACAGGGACACGGTGTGGAAGGCGGCCAAGCAGTCATCCTTTCTGAAAGAAAACAACCTGCGTTTCAAGGAGGACTTCTCCCCTGAGGATCGTCAGAGAAGAAATCTGCTGTGGCCACTGGTGAAGAAAGCACGAGAAGAAGGGAAGACATCTTTCTACATCGGCCCCAGGGCCTTTGTCGTTGACAGAGGAGGAAAGAGAAGCGAACTTGAGCCTTCTAATGACTAGAAGATATCCTGAAAATTACAACTAACAGTTAAGTCATAATGTTCAAATATTGAAGGAAGCTCCGTTTAAACATTTTATTTCTCTGTTGGGAGAGTTTGTTAGATTTATTGTATTTTTTATTTTTTTGCTCATTCTCAGGGTTAAAAGGTAAGCTTTTAGTAACATTTCTATTTTTAAAATTATTTCACTCAATGCTCGAGGGTTAAGGAACAACATCAAAAGAAAGGCAACTTTTTTATATATAAAAAATTTTAAAGCAGATTTTTGTTTTATCCAAGAAACTCACTCAACTTCAGATGATACAAAATTCTGGAAAACTCAATGGGGGGATGATCTATGGCTAGCACACGGTTCTACTCAATCAGCAGGAGTGGCAATATTACGAAACAACTTCAGCGGAGATGTTTTATGCTCACTCCCAGATACATATGGGCATTTTGTTTTATTAGTGGTATCAATAAATGAGGAGACACTTTTGTTGGGTTCCATCTATGGGTACAATACTAAAGCTGAAAATATACAACTATATGATAGATTAAGTAATGGGGTGAATTATTTATATAGAAAATATCATAATATGAATATCATAATTGGTGGGGACTTCAATTCCACTCTTAACAATGCATTAGACAGATTTCCTCCGAAGGCTAATACAAATCTAAACACAGAACTAAAAAACTTTATAACAACTTTTGGTCTGACTGATGTTTGGAGACAAAAAAATAAATCCAAAGTTGAATTTACGTGGCAAAACAAAACGGGCTCGTCTAAATCAAGAATTGATTTCTGGTTGGTGTCTGACTTAATAACTGATGAAATTAAATCTGATATTCTTCCAGCTCCTCTATCAGACCACAAACTGATCCTAATTGAAAAAACTACATCAAATCAGAACAGAAAAAATAAAACTACAGCTTACTGGAAACTCAACACTTCTCTTTTAGAAAATAAAGCTGTGGAAGAAAACATTAAACAAACAATTATAAAATACTGGAATAAAGCTTGCAGCCAGAAGGCATTTAGTAGAAACTGGGAACTCTTAAAATATGAACTTAGAAAACTGTTAATGAAAACTGGAGCTGAAATAGCACAAAAGAAACGAAAAATAGAATCAGAGGTAATAAAAGAAATCATCCTATTAAATAGTATTCTACCAGAAAATTTATCTGAAGAACAAAAGATAAAATTAAACCAGTTACAACTGAACCTGGACAATATTTACATTTCCAAAGCTAAAGGAGCTTACATTAGATCGAGACAGAAATGGTTAGAAGAGGGAGAAAAAAACTCTAGTTACTTTTTTAGATTAGAAAAAAGGCATCAAATATCGAACAGCATTATAAAACTTAAAATAAACGACAATATATGTGAAGACCCAGTTCAGATCTCTACCTTCTGTGAAACTTTCTTCCAAGAACTTTATCAATCAAAATGTTCTGATGAAACTATCACACAATTTATTAATTCTTTGAATAAAGTACAACAAATAAGTCAAATGAATAAAGAGCAGTGTGATTCCCAGATTACAATTGAAGATATCCAAAAGTCCATCAACAAACTAAAATTAAATAAGTCACCGGGTACTGACGGTCTCAATGCAGAATTTTATAAGAAGTTTTCAGAACAGCTGTCACCTTTTTTACATCAAGTTTATCTTGAAAGTTTTGATTCTGGATCACTTCCACCAACAATGACCCAAGGTCTCATTACACTGATCCCTAAACCACAAAAAGACAAGCTGCTTCTTGACAACTGGCAACCAATCACATAAATGATTATAAAATTATTGCAGGTTGTATTGCTAAAAAAATTAAAAGTACTCTTGAAGAAGTGGTTGATGAAACTCAGTCTGGATTCATACCAGGTAGACATATAACTAATAACATCAGACTTATATTAGACCTGTTAGATTACTCCGATTTAATAGAGGGGGATGGATTCATATTATTTCTAGATTTTTTTAAAGCATTTGACACTGTCGAACATACATTCCTGTTTAAAGCACTAGAAGTATTTGGATATGGACAAATCTTTATTAAAAGCTGTCAAATGTTATATAAGAATTGTAACGCATCTATAAAATTATCACATGGCTGCTCCAAAAGATTTTATTTGAAAAGGGGTCTCAGACAGGGGTGTCCAGTCTCCCCATACTTATTCCTTCTGGCCATGCAAATTCTCTCTGTTAAAATCAAAGAAAAAATTACAGGAATTAATGTCGCAAACAGAAATATTGTAATTTCCCAGCTTGCTGATGATACAGCTCTTTTTTTAAAGAATACATGTGAAATAAAAAATTCTATTGAAATCATCAATAACTTTTACAATGCCTCTGGCTTGACTCTAAACAAATGTGAATTACTTTCTATTAAATCTTCTTTAACAGGCACCGTCCTCAACATTCCTATAAGTGAAATATCTTGGAGTCATGATCATTAAAGATCAAAATGTAAGATCAACAGAAAATTTTAATCCCATAATTAAAATAGTTGAGCAAAGATTTAATCTGTGGCTCCAGAGAGATCTCTCTTTTTTAGGACGATCCTTATTAGTCAAAGCAGAAGGTTTATCTAGACTTGTTCATCCAGCCCTTGCACTTGATGTCCCCAAACAAATTTGTACCAATTTTAATAAAATATATGGAGGAACAAATGCCATCTCATTAAGAAAAATGTTCCAATGAACAGGGTTGATACAATTAATTCAAAATTAAACATCTGACAAACCTCCTAAAAAATCCTAACTCTATATGGAATGCTATTCCTTTTTATATTTTTGACAAGGTGGGAGGATTACCCTTTCTTCTTAGATGCAACTATAGTATACCCAAAATACCCTTAAAGTTATCTATGTTCCATAAACAGATGTTAAGCTGGTCACTTTTGTACAAACACAGTTTCTCTCCTCAAAAATATTATATTTGGAATAATGAAGATATTAAATACAAGAATAAGACTATTATTTATAGAAAATGGTTTGAGAAAGGAATATTACTTGTAAGCCAATTGTTAAATCAAAATGGTCACTTGTTATCTTATTCTGAATTTTTGTCACATTTTCAATTTCCTGTTACACCTAAAGAATATGCTGTGGTGTTTGACGCAATCCCCAGTGGGGCTTTACAACTTCTATCATCTACACCTCCAGGTCAAGATCATCCAGTGCCTTGTTTTGATCCAGGTTCCATTTATATTGACTATGATTGTCCTTTGATAAGTAAGAAAACAACAAACAAAACATTAAGAAATATTCTTTTAAGAGACGTTGTCTTTTCACCATCTTGTACATTTTACTGGTCCAACATATTTGAAAATATAAATTGGAAGTG
Source organism: Garcialebias charrua (assembly GCA_038048925.1). NCBI lineage: Eukaryota > Metazoa > Chordata > Actinopteri > Cyprinodontiformes > Rivulidae > Garcialebias > Garcialebias charrua. The sequence goes on from JBBPBX010011741.1 coordinate 33,397, forward strand.
GACTTGGCTACTCTCAAAGAAATACCTAATAAATAATAAAGTAAAAGAAATTTCATACAAAATTATTCACAATTGTTATCCAGTTAAAGCATTTTTGATAAAAAGATATAAATGGGACTTGGATCCTATGTGTACTTTTTGTAAAAATCACGAAGAAGAGCTTGTTCATTTGTTTTGGGATTGTTGTTGCACCAAAATATTCTGGAGGGACATGTCAATTTTTTTAAATCGAAAGAATGTGAACATTACTTCTACTGCAGTGGCAGCTCTTAAATGGGGGGTTCCGCAGGGGTCCATCCTGGGTCCTCTCTTGTTCTCCTTATACCTGCTGCCACTCGGTGCTATTTTCCGGAAACACAACATACCCTTCCACTTCTACGCCGATGACTGTCAAATTTACTTCCCCCTAAGACAAAATGGTACATGCTCTATTCAACCTCTGCTCGACTGCCTGGCTGACATCAGGGACTGGATGGCTTTAAATTTCTTAAGTTTCAACGATAAGAAGTCTGAAGCCATATTGTTCCTTCCCAATGACACAACCTCGAACCACTGCATCGACCTCTCTGCTCTACCCCTGTCTGAAAAACAAAAAGTCACAAATCTGGGAGTGATAATGGATCCTTCCATGAAACTCAACAGTCATGTAAACATGATCGTTAAATCCTGTTTTTTCCAGCTGAGGCGACTGTCTAAGCTGAAGCCCATATTATCAAAAAATAACCTGGAGACAGTGATTCACGCATTCATTACATCTAGGCTTGATTACTGCAATTCACTTCTGCTTGGCGTCAGTCAGGCCTCCATTGCACGATTACAACTGGTCCAGAACGCAGCTGCCCGATTTTTAACCAGTACACGCAAAGGAGAGCACATTACACCAGTCTTGGCCTCCCTGCACTGGCTACCGGTTCATCTTAGAATCCAATTCAAAATTCTCATGTACGTCTACAAATCACTGAACAGCCTCGCCCCCGCCTATCTCTCAGATCTGATACACCCATATGTCCCTCCACGTGCTTTGAGGTCAGAGGACCGGGTACTTTTAACAGTTCCAGAAACTCGTCTTAAGCGCAGAGGTGACAGGGCCTTCTCTGTAGCTGGCCCTAGACTCTGGAACGAGTTACCGCTGCTCATCAAACAGGCCCCCTCCCTCTCAGTTTTCAAATCCAGGTTAAAAACTCACTACTGTACTATTCTGTTGCCTTCAATACCCGCTGATTGGTGTTTGATTGTTTTATTTTTGATCTGCAGTGTTTTTATGTTTTTCGTGTTGTACTTCATTGTCTGTGGTGCCTGTTGCTTGTTTGTTTGTTCAGCACTTTGGTGTGGACTTGTTCCTGTTTAAAGTGCTTTATAAATAAAATGGTATGGTATGGTATGGTATTACTTTAACAGAAAAGCATGTTTTATTTGGGATGGAGAAATGTGACCTTGTTAAAACTGAATCTTTATTTGTTGTTATTTTTTTTATTATTTACGGTAAATATCATATACACCTCCAAATATTTACAACAAAATGAATTTGTTAAAAAATATATATGAAATGACGTATGTGTATTGTATTAGTTAGAAAATTAGAAAGAGTTAGTCATTTTGTACTGTTGGTGGAAGATTATCATTGTTTAATCTGATTGTTTTTAAAAAGGGCATAATAAGATTTATTCTTCTTTCTGCTACCTTTCATTTTTTTATATTTTGTACGTTATCATTTATGGGATTGTCTTGTATTGTGTTTCTTTTTTTAAAAAAATGAACAAATTTAATAAACATAAATATTTACAACAAAAGCCTAACTTCCAGATTTTGTTATATTCTATAAATATTTACATAGAATCCATAAAAGGAAGCTCAAATGCTAAAGCCATTCAAATGATAACTGCCTTTGAAGAACTACAACCCTCGAGCACTGATTTGATTTTAACTTTGTAAAATACTGTTTTATGTTATGTAATGATTGCTGTATTTGTGTTTATATACCGGTAGTTCTGTGTTGTTCTATTTTCTTACGGGGGAAAAAAAAAACACATGACTAAACCAGAGCACACTTGAAATAATGTGAGTAAAAGATGAGAAAAACGCACATGAAGCTAAAATTGTACTAAAATGTGAGTAAATGTCAGTTAAAGCATTTACTAATCAAATCTGTTATAATTAATATAAATGCATTTGTGTGTTATACAAAGTAAAGTACTGTATAACACACTGTGTATGTATACTGTATACAGTACACCATACAATATGCATGCAGCATGATGCACATTTTCTCTCTATGGCTCTGCTCGCAGTCGGCTGTGTAGGTAGTCACGTGACACATGTCAGGAAGCAGTATGGCGGGCATGTATGTGGAGCCTCCAAACAAACAGAATCACTTGTCCAGCTAAACCCCGTCGCGAGAAGCATATTACCGGGCGTGGACCCGGGCCAGTGGCGCCTGAACCCACAGCAGAATGGACGAGGAAAACAAGCTTCAGTTCCCGTCTCTGCCCGCCTCCAAAGAGGACCTGCTGGTGAGAGCTAACTTTCCTTAAGCTTGTTGGCAACTAGCGGGAAGAAAATACTTAAATTACACTCAGCGCGTCATTTTGTGTAACTTTATGTAAACATAAGTCTGTAATAATGACACATGAACGGCCTTTTTTTACGTGTTAGCATTAAAGCAATTCATACAGCTAAAGCTACCTAGCATTAGCCACGTATGCGCAAAATAAACTAGCATTCTCTTTTCTTCGAAAGCATCTAGCAACACCTTTCTTCATTGTAAACCTTTTTTTATGTTGCAGGACTGGGCTTATCCAATGAGACGAGAAATGCAGGTGATATATTTGACTGTAGAAAATGTTTTTTTATTGTTGCTTCAGTGAAAGGCTAAGTACTTTTTTTATCTTTGATTTATTTATTCATTCATTTTATTATAATATATACATAACAATATACACATAAAAGAAGAAAAAAAAAACACAAGCATAAAATGAAAGGCAGCAGATTGAAGAAAAAAAATCTTATTTTATCTGCCCCTTATCTTTCTAACACCACAGGGAACACAACAAGTAAATATCCATTAAATAAATGTTTTCTATGATTTAATTAGGCGAAAATATGCATTGACATGCTGAAAACACTGACATGTCAGTACTACATGTCCCCCACAACAAGTAAATATCCCTTAAATGAATGTTTTCTATGATTTAATTAGGTGAAAATAGGCATTGACATGCTGAAAACACTGCCATCTAGTGGCACAAAAAAACTGTTGCATGTCACAAAAACACTGACATGTCGGTACTACATGTCCCCCACAACAAGTAAATATCCATTAAATAAATGTTTTCTATGATTTAAAAAGCAATACAGTCACAATTTTGAATCAATATTTTAGTAAGAGGCAGTATAAATGAGTAATTAGGCGAAAATAGGCATTGACATGCTGAAAACACTGACAGTCAGTAACATGTCCCCCACAACAAGTAAATATCCCTTAAATGAATGTTTTCTATGATTTAATTAGGTGAAAATAGGCATTGGCATTCTGAAAACACTGACATGTCAGTACTACATGTCCCCCACAACAAGTAAATATCCATTAAATAAATGTTTTCTGTGATTTAAAAAGCAATACAGTCACAATTTTGAATCAACATTTTAGTAAGAGGCAGTATACATGAGTAATTTGATGAGTAATTAGGCGAAATTTTGAATCAATATTTTAGTAAGAGGCAGTATAAATGAGTAATTCGGCGAAAATAGGCATTGACATGCTGAAAACACTGACAGCATGTCAGTAAAAACTGCCATCTAGTGGCACAAAAAACTGTGGCATGTCACTGTGAAAACACTGACATGTCAGTAAAAACTGCCATCTAGTGGCACAAAAAACTGTGGCATGTCACAAAAACAGTGGCATGTCACAGGAAGTGTCAGTACGACATGCCGGTGCCACGAATTGCGCTTGCTGTCTCTCTCATTTTGCTGATGGGAGTCCCTGATTTGCTGCTGTTCTGATGTTAAAAGCTGCACTTTGAGAAGTGTTCATGTGTGATTGTTGACATCATTTTGCTGATGGGAGTCCCTGATTTGCTGCTGTTGTGATGTTAAAAGCTGCACTTTGAGAAGTGTTCATGTGTGATTGTTGACATCATTTTGCTGATGTGATTTCCAGCTGATTTCCTGCAGTTCTGATGTGAAGTTACTGATGTACAGTTACTGTGTGTGTTTATGGATGCATGTGTGGTGTAATGGTTTAGATAAGTGTTTGTAAATAAAGTTCTGTGCATGTTTATGGGCCAGTATGTCAGTCTCATGCTGTTAAATGTGTGCGCGGCGCACCGTTAGCGGTATTTCCGCGACCTACGAACAGAATAACGACCTACGAACGGGACGCAATTTTCACCCCCTACCTACGACCGGATCGAGCTGCGAACGGTTCTTAGGTCCCGAACTCGTTCGTAGGTCGGGGGTTCCCTGTATAGATGAAACTGTGTATAAAGATATGTCTGTTTCAGGATTTTTTAGGCGTGGTTTAAACGGGACCGCGTTTCGACACGCGGTCCTCATTAGTATAGCCCCACCCCCTGCAGCTCCAGCCGTATAAATTGTTCTTCTCATGGGTGGAGCCGTTCACTCGCGAATCGCAGATAGCATCAGATAGCAATAGCATAGATATTTTGTTCATTGTTAGCTAGCTAATCAATTATGCCTCGTTCGTGCATCTTCCCTGGATGTCGCAATGGTCAGGGCACCCGTACAAATCATAACGTGTTTTTATACCGCGTGGTTTTATACCGAGTATCTGTAATGCCTGGATAGGTCAATGGATAAAGCGCTTGCCTTCCGTCCCAAACCCCACGGGTTCAATTCCCGCATGGTACAACTCTTTTTTTTTTTTTTTTATTCATTCCAGATTAAAAACACACAAGAAAACTATTTACAAAAACAGCGTAACTCTTGGAAAAAGTAGCTGCTGTTACAGACAGAACTCAGATAAAAACAGAGCAGGTTTACTGGATCTCTGCTGCCTGCCTCTCCACACAGTCAGCTCAGGGCAGGGGCAGGACACGAGCGCAGCTGCGCTGAAACCACGCCCACGCACTGACACGCCCCCAGCGTTCCAGGGCAAGGCAAAATCATGTTTTTTCATGATTTTTGAGACTTAATTTTATAAGGTAAACAATGTTTTTAATCAGTCAGATTTATATGGGTGATTAATAACACATATTTATGCCATGTGACAAACTAAAAACACACATTTAATTTCACTTTACACGGTCTTTAATCATTCTCTTAAATATTGCCATTGATTTAGCCTCTTTAACATCATTCTCCAAATCGTTCCACAACCCATCTCCCTGAACCATGGACGATCTTCCCCTCAAACTCGTTCTAATTTGTGGCTTTACAAATATATCTTTCCCCTTTAAATGGTAACAACTCGTTCTTTTGACAAAATTCCTCTGATTATTTGAAGGAAGTGTATCATTCTGTGCTCTATACATAACCAGCAAAATATTATAATCGACTAAATCGTAAAACTTTGACAGTTAAGTTTGACAAAATAATACATTTGATGGATGATTATACTGCTTTCTTGTAATAAGTCTAACAACTCTTTTCTGTAAAATATAAATAGGCATTGTAATTGATTTACACGCTCTTCCCCAAACGCTAACACAATAAATTAAATGTGGAACAATGAATGTGTTATACAACAAAAATAATGCCTTATTATTCAAAAGATCTCCGACTCTGTAAAATATAGCAATGGACTTGGATATTTTCGCTTTAACAAAACTTATATGCTGTTTCCAAGGCAATTTATCATCAATGATGACACCCAAGAACCTCACCTCATGAACTCTATGAATCACAGAGTCTTCAATTAGAAATGGAGCATCATTTGACTTGTTTTTGTTACTATCATGTAACTTGTTTTATCCAGATTTAACGTCAATCATCAAAAACATGTTCATACTCTGACAAACTTAAATATTCACATTTAAAGTTACTGATGATAAGTTGTTATATCAGTACTGTTAGCGTACTGTGGAAATCTTGGAAGATGATGACATTTTAGTTTCCTGCTTATTCATTGTTGTTTTTTTATTTACTTAATTTTTTTAGGAGATTTTACCTGGACTATATTTAGGTCCCTACTCTGCTGCTATGAAAAGCAAGGTATTTATTTAATTCTTTAGACACTGGTAGTGAAAATAGACTACCGGTAATCTAAATAATAAAATGAAAACTTGGTGTATTTATTTGTCGTTTTGTTTGTTTCTTTTTCTTATGTTGTCTTTGTCTAGCTGCCCGCTCTTGAAAGACACGGCATAACGCACATCGTTTGTGTTCGCCAAGACATTGAAGCCAATTTTATCAAACCTAATTTCCCTCATACATTTAGGTAAGAACACAGTTTTTTGATCAGTTTTTTTTATTTTTTATGAGAGTGCTGCATTTGAATGTGTGTGAATCTGATTACATTGTGCTTGTCTCGTTCAGATATCTTGTTTTAGATGTTGCAGACAATCCAGTGGAAAATATAATACGTTTTTTTCCTATGGTGAGTTGTATGTTTAGCCTTTGACTTCTTTGTTGGCTATGGCGTTGAGAGTTTCTATACAATTGTTCACTTTCTTTTTTTACAGACTAAAGAATTTATTGATAGTTGCTTAGCAACAGGGGGTAAGGAGGATGAGTGTGAATTTCTTATTCGTCATACTCTGGATGTTGAGTTTTTAACCAGCAGTGTCTTGTTTCTCTAGGAAAGGTACTGGTCCACGGTAATGCAGGGATATCAAGAAGGTGAGGCATGTTGTGTTTTTAACATTACAACTTTTCAACCAGAAAACAAAGAAAAACATGTATTTCCGCTAGGGATTCATGATATTATCGGCGTGTATCGTATCGGCCGATATTAGCGATAAAGTTAAATATTGGACACTCCATCAAAAAAAACTCACAGATATAAAAGGCATCTGTTTTAAGTTAATTTTTAATTTAAAAAACAAATACTGTATATCAATTAATGCACTACGTTTGCACTTGTCGCTTGTGAACAGGTTGAGTTTAGATTTGAGAAAATTTACAAATTTGCACTAGGGTTGCGATAAATCGGCTGGCCGATTAGCCGAATTTATCGCCCCCGATTTCCTTAATTTTGGCAAATCAGAAATCGGCTGATACTTGCATGAGAAACTGATTTTACCGATTTTTTTCATTTTTTAACAACAATTGTCTGGACTTCATTTACAAACGGGATTCCAAAAAAGTTGGGACACTAAACAAATTGTGAATAAAAAGTGAATGCAATGATGTGGAGATGGCAAATGTCAATATTTTATTCGTAATAGAACATAGATGACAGATCAAAAGTTTAATCTGAGTAAATGTAACATTTTAAAGGAAAAATATGTTGATTCAAAATTTCACAGTGTCAACAAATCCCAAAAAAGTTGGGACAAGTAGCAATAAGTGGCTGGAAAAAGGAAATTGAGCATATAATGAACAGCTGGAAGACCAATTAACACTAATTAGGTCAATTGACAACATGATTGGGTATAAAAAGAGCTTCTCAGAGTGTCAGTGTCTCTCAGAAGCCAAGATGGTAAGAGGATTCAAGATTCAAGTTCCTTTCCCCGAGGGGCAATTAGATTTGCAGTCAATAGGTGTGCACAGATTCATACATATGCACATACACACATAAACACAAGACAATAAGACATTAAAATAACAGTGTTAAAATTAGTGTGCATTAAGAAACCTGATTGCTACTGGGATAAATGAGTTTTTAAATCTGTTTGTTCTACATTTGGGTTGTAGAAACCTGCGTCCAGATGGAAGCAACCTGAACTCGTCATGGAGTGGGTGATCAGGGTTTGCCAGAATCTGCCTGGCCTTGTTCACTGACCTCACCTTGTGTAGGTCTGCGAGGTTCTTTAGGTCTATGCCAGCAGTTTTGCTGCACATCCTGACAATCCCCGAGAGTTTGCTTTTGTTCTTACAGGTCAAAAGTCCAAACCAACAGATGAAGGAAAATGTTAAAATAGACTCAATAAAACATGAATAAAACATTCTCATAAAAGTTGAATCAACATTAAAACCACAAAGCTTCCGATAAAAATACATCCTCTGGTGGGCCTTTTTGCAAAGTGCATTCACGTGAAGGTCAAAGGTCAATTTATCATCGAAAACAGTTCCCAGGTATTTATATTGTTGCACTACCTCCACAGCTTCACCGTTAATGACCACGGGAGCTGTTACTGAAGAATTTTTCCTGAAATCGATTATCATCTCCTTTGTTTTAGAAACATTTAGTTTTAAAAAGGAAGACTCACACCATTCTGTGAAGTCCCCAATCACAGGCCCGGGGTCTGGGTCATCACTGCTCAGAAGGGACAGTATGACAGAGTCATCAGGGACAGTATGACAGAGTCATCAGCAAAAAAAAGGTAATCACTGCACTGAGGATCACCAATTCCACCATTGTTGCGCAGAAGGATAGTGCAGCAATACCAGAATGGTGTTACCCAGCGTAAAATAGCAAAGACTTTTAAGTTATCATCATCAACCGTGCATAACATCATCAAAAGATTCAGAGAATCTGGAACAATCGCTGTGCGTAAGGGTCAAGGAGGGCCGTAAAACTCTACTGGATGCTCGTGATCTCCGGGCCCTTAAACATCATTGCACCTCAAACAGAAATGCCACTGTCAAGGAAACAACAGAATGGGCTCAGGAATACTTCCAGAAAGCATTGTCAGTGAACACAATCCACTGTGCCATCCGCTTTTGCCAGCTGAAACTCTACAGTGCAAAGAGGAAGCCATTTCTAAGCAAGCTCAGACGTTTGCACTGGGCCAGGGGTCATTTAAAATGGAGTGTGGCAAAATGGAAGACTGTTCTGTGGTCAGATGAGTCACGATTTGAAGTTCTTTATGGAACACTGGGACGCCATGTCATCCGGACCAGAGAGGACAAGGATAGCCCAAGTTGTTATCAACGCTCCGTTCAGAAGCCTGCATCACTGATGGTATGGGGTTGCATGAGCGCTTGTGGCATGGGCAGCTTGCATGTCTGGAAAGGCACCATTAATGCAGAGAACTATGTTCAGGTTCTAGAACAACATATGCTCCCATCTAGACGTCATCTCTTTCAGGGAAGACCCTGCATTTTTCAACAAGATAATGCCAGACCACATTCTGCAGCAATCACAACATCATGGCTACGTAGGAGAAGGATCCGGGTACTGAAATGTCCAGCCTGCAGTCCAGATCTTTCACCTATAGAGAACATTTGGTGCATCATAAAGAGGAAGGTGTGACAAAGAAGGCCCAAGACGATTGAACAGTTAGAGGCCTGTATTAGACATGAATGGGAGAGCATTCCTATTTCTAAACTTGAGAAACTGGTCTCCTCTGTCCCCAGATGTCTGTTGAGTGTTGTAAGAAGAAGGGGGGATGCCACACAGTGGTAAAAATGGACTTGTCCCAACTTTTTTGGGATTTGTTGACTCCATGAAATTTTGAAACATATTTTTTCCTTGAGTAAATGTCATGGATAAATTTGACATTAAACATAATCCAAGTTGAAGTGTTACATCATTTTCAGCCCACTTTTTGGCATCTGCATTTGGTAGCAGGCCAAACTTGACAAAGTCCATGCAGAATAATGTATTTTAATTCCACAGCAGAGAAAGCTATGTAGTCTCTGTAAGTAGGTCTAGGGGAAAAAATATCGGTATTGGTTGTCAGCCACATAAGTTTTAACATATCCGATATCGTCCAAAAATCCAATATCGTGCATCCCTAATTTCTGCATATATTAAATATGGGTGAAAGAGATCTTGAGGCTGTTTATACTTCTTCACTTCTTCTTCCAGTGCTGCCTTAGTGATTGCATACCTTATGGAAACATTTGGGATGAAATACAGGTGATTTTTTTTTTCTCTTTGAAACTTGCTTTCAGACTAGTCACATTACAGTTAAAAAATATCCTTTTTGTTTTTTTATGGGCAATGCAAAACCATTGTTACAGCTGTTTCTCAGTAAGTTTAATATGGTGGTTGTAATTCCGCAGGGATGCATTCAGTTACGTCCAGGAAAGAAGATTTTGCATCAACCCTAACGTAGGCTTTGTGCATCAACTACAGGTAAGACCAACATTGAATCGATGTGGGCTTTTACAGTAAAAAAAAAAATTTCCACCAGTTTAAAAAAATAACTAACTTGATACACTAGAGTTAAAGGTGGGGGGACATGATTTTTTTTACTATGCAGTGGGGGGACATGATTTTTTTTACTATGCATAAAATTGCTCAACATATATATATTTTATAATTTAAATATGTTCGTTTTTGCAAACAAAATGATAAATCACTTTAATTTTGCTTTAAAAGTGATTTTGAACTTCAAGTCGTGTTTCATCATGGGAAATCCGATTACTGTATTTTTCGGTGTATAGGTCGCACCTTTTTATGGTTTTTTTCAAGGCCTGTGACCTATACACCAGTGCGACCTATTTATGGATTTTTTCCCATGTTTTTAAAACAATTTTTGGCTGAGTTATGACCCTTTTTCACTTTGGCACAAAATGGTGCAGTACCACGTTCGGCCGCTAGGGGCGCAGTGCAGTACCATTTCCAGAGGAGTACACCGACCCAAGAAGAAGAAGTAGACCGTTTCCAGCTCATGTGCCCGAAAAAAAGCTCCTTTGCTCGGACTGATTCTGTCTGCCTCCTGGGCTAGATGTAGCTTATGTTAGCTCTGTTTGTTTGCTGTTTGTCAGCAAGATAAGTCAAGAACCACTCAGCGGATTTTTCTGAAACTTACAGAATGGAATGGAATCACAGTGTGGACGTTTACAAGTGAGTACCTTTATTAGATGTTTGAGATTTAAAAAAAAAAAAACGATCTTTTTGTAGCATTTAGCTTCTAGTGTTAGCTTCTGTATTTGTTATAAATAGCTTCGAAACCACTCGGTGTATATTTATTTCTGCTTACAGAGTAATTATAACACTCCAATGTACTTAACTATGTCCTGGATGAATAATTTGAGATGAAATTCGATTTTTTTATTAGTGTCAGAGGCGGACTGGTCTCGTGTTGGCCTTCGTTTTATATCTGTGTACTTCTGTTTACGTCCTAAATAGCTTCAAAACCACTCGGTGTATATTTTTTCTGCTTACAGAGTGCAATTATAGGAGCTTTAATGTACGTTACTATGGTCTCGAGACAACATTTGACCTAAAATTCGATTTTTTTATTCGTGTTCTGAGAGACGGACTCCTCGTGTTTAGCTTTGTTAGCTTCTGGTTTTACTTCTGTTTGCTTATAAATAGCTTCAAAACCACTCGGTGTATGTTTTTTCTGCTGAGTGTAATTATAGGAGCTTTAATGTACGTTACTATGGTCTCGAGAAAACATATTAGTGTTCTGAGAGACGGACTCTTCTTGTGTTTAGCTTTGTTAGCTTCTGGCAGACATTAGCAGCAGAGCTAAACACTCGGTCCATATTGCCAGGTTGACTCAGCGGTCACGCGGCGCGTCAGCGGTGGATGACGCGTTACGTCGGTGGTGACGTAGGTGCGACCTATACACCGGTGCAACCTATTTATGGATTTTTCCAATTTATTGATAAATATTGGACACTGCGACCTATACAACGGTGCAACCTATACAACGGAAAATACGGTACACACGAACGCACCATCTGTGCAGAGTGTGAGGCAGAGCTCTGGGCTTGTCACAGTGCGCGCGTGTGAGCAGCTCGACATGAAGGTAAGTCTGATACAGTATCAGACCTAAATTGGATCCTGTTGTTTCTTGTTCCATCACCCAAACTATTTTCTGCTTCCCAAACTGAAGACAAATAGCTCAAATCTTCACATAGATTGCTAAATTAGTTGGGTTTTAAATTGTGCGCTATTAAAGAGACCAGAGCCCTCTGCCTCACACTACGTCACAGATGGTGCGTTCGCGTGTAATCGGATTTCCCATGATTAAACACGGCTTGAAGTTCAAAATCACTTTTAAAGCAAAATTAAAGTGATTTATCATTTTGTTTGCAAAAACGAACATATTTAAATGATAAAATATTTATATTTTGAGCAATTTTATGCATAGTAAAAAAATCATGTCACCCCACCTTTAATGTTAATGTTAGTACTATCTTAAGAAGGTTGTTGAGCCAAATGATCAGATCAGTTTTGATGTTTATTCTGGAGAGTATAAAGTGGTAATATTTATTGGGATGGGGGTGTTGTTTGTCTTTTCAGGAATATGAAGCAATCTATCTTGCCAAATTGACCATTAAAATGATGTCGCCGATGCAGTTGGGCCGGTCGTTCTCTCTGCAAGCTGGTATGCCAGGTTTGTACTGTATACATTAAACTTTTCCCACACGCTACACTGGAGCAGTACTCGTGGAGTATTTGTTTTAAGTCATTATTCTGTGGGAATATAACCAAGTTTTTGTATCATCTGGAGAATTTAAATTATTTTTTTTAAATTGAATTGTTTAGTTCTTGTGTTTCAGACACATACAGGGTTCCCACACAGGAAAAGGTGTTGGACCCTTGCACTCAGTAACGAGCAAAATGTCTTGGAAGGATTATTGAAAATTTAAATGTTTCAGGTGTTTAGACCCTGGGTCCATGTCTTTCATGGATCCTGCTTCAAAACGATTTCCTCTGCATAAACAAATGTTCAGGCTTTATATTTTATTTTAATTGGAACATTCTCTTTGAAATAGGGATGAATGTGTTAGTTTTCATTGTAGAGATTATAGAATTAACATGACTTTTTTTTAAAGTGATTGAAGCAACAAATCTAATTTTATTATTATTTGACAGGAAGCCGCAAACGCAGCCTGGAGGAAGGTGACGATTTTGGGGCGATGCAGGTCACGGCAACACAAAACGGATGAGCTCTGCGGATATTAAGCTGCGTGGCACTGTGCACTCTTTTTATTTTTTACATTTTTAATGGGATTAAAAATGTAAAAATTTGAACTTTTTCTAAGGGGAAGGGAGGAGGGTGGGAGGGCAGCTAGTTTGTGTCTGAGACATGAAGAGCTGATGGACATGGGGCTAACTTTTTTTTCCTGAGCTGTATGCACTGATGGGAGTTTTTGCAGTTTTATAGTATTTAAAGCATTTTGCATTTGCAGGAGGACAGAATTGCAATAATGCGCTTTCAATACTTGAATTAGTTTAGTTGACCAGACTGGGAACGTCAACTGACTGTTGCCCAGTGGAGGGCGAGAGGAGTGGCTGTCTTTATTTCAGGAATAACAGAATCATAAACCAACATCAGGCTTCAGGTGGCACTGTTGCAAACAAAAAAATAACACTACTTAATAAAAGTCAAAAGTACTGTACATGTCTCTTATAATTTTTTCAGTTCTATATTTCTGAATGGTCACATTTTGAGGGTTTTGTACATTCTTTACGGTTTCTTAATTTTTAAATGTGCCAGATTTACCATTTAAAATCGTCTTCAGTCATCTAAATGTAATTGTCAACATAAAGGTCAGTGCACCAGATTACACAAATACTGTACATGGTAAGAGCGTGAATGTATGCAACCTGGAATTTAATAACCTGTAGTTACTGCAGCTCAAGTCTTCTGACATATTACACTAATTACATTTTATTATCACTCCAACTGTGTATATGTGAGAATTTGAATATGTGAGATACTAGTAAGTTGTTGATCTTAAACTTCAGTGTAATGTAGGGAATATAGATGCCCATTTCCAAAAAACTATTTTTCCAAGTTTAAGTACATTTACTGATTTTATAGCTTCCCATTTTTACAACAGTGTACCGGTACACTGAAGTTACTTTGTAGTTAAATTAGAAATGCAAGAAACACTTGATTGTAGAATATTTTATTGGATTGCCATTTGGAAATAAGTTAAATTAAATACATTCCCGTTTTCCAGAAGGAAAAAAAAAGCATAATTATAAAACTACGAATGGTAAAATAAACATTTACAAAAATTATTTGTTTCTCATTAAAAAATGCCAACTATTGACCAAATATTAAAAAACTTAAAAACCCTTGATTCGTACATCTGCCTTTTAACTATTATTATTATTATGGTCCACTGGAAATGTTATAACAGTTTTCATTACAATGCTTCTTGTCTTGTAGCATTTAGAACTTTAATTGTAATGTTTCCAGCAACAAAAGACCTGAAGGTATTTAGTACCGATCTGACAGATTAGACAAGTAAAACGAACCCAAATACCATTAATTGTCTAACCTAATATATATATATATAAAAAACTGTTTGCTTAAGATTTTTATTTTATAGTATGTAAAATAACCTAATTTGATTATTTTTTTTTTGGATAAGTTTACTTACATTTGTTTTCCTGTTTATATGCAACAGTTTTCAGTGAAACCAAAGGAATAACATTGAATTTACAGTAACTGGCATTTCTTCTTCTTCAGCTGGGTGAAGGGAAATGTCCACAGACGTCCACCCTGGTGAGGTAGCCCTGGTTACCAAAGGGGCGAATAAATTTCATAGCTTCAATGTACAAATATTCAAGTGTTTTAAGATCAAAAGGTCTCGTATAATTCAATTAACACAACCGTAAACTCAACACCAGGGATCTTCTCTGGTGCATCATAACAAGTGCTGATGTCATTTGTAGAAACGGTCCATGAACCAGGGTTTAAAGCTGCAGCCTCAGTCGAAGAATCTGCACTGCATATACGTCTCGTCTGAAGCACTGTAGCCAAATTTTTGGTAGAACGCCACATTTTTGGGCGCACATTCTAGAGTGATTTTGTAGCAGTTCAGTTTTTTGCTGAGAAGCGTGAGCACTGACACTAACCTACAGAAAAACAAAAGGAGAAACCAGGAAAGTTTAGTCAAGAACAATCATTTTCCTTCTATAGGAGGTCGATCTTTTGGGATTTGGCACAGAACTACTGAAAATTAAACAAAATGTCACGCTTTTTACTCACAGTTTCCCCAGCTGGTTCCCACGGCACACATCGCTGACTACAACCTCCTCCACCCGACCCCGCTACAAACAAAATCAAGACTACTGTATTTCATTTTCGCTCCTTTTCAAAATCAACTTTAACTTTTAGAGAAACGCTGTGACTTTAACTCATTTATGGCAAAGATAATTTAATTGGTGCATTAATGTTTAACTTATGGGAGTAGTGATAAGGAAATTATAAAGATATAGTGATATCCAAACTGCTTGGCGAGTGTATTATACCTTGGCACAAGAGTGGATGAACTTGTGTTCAACAATTAGCGTGGCTGTGGCAACGATTTGTCCCAGATTTGAGTCCTCCACCACAACAACATAATAGTCCCCCGTTGTCTTCATGTGCTTGAATTTATCTGGTAGTAAACCAAAAGACATAAGTTTATAAAACATTTTGTTGTTTTGGTAGTGTAGTTGCTGGAATGTGTTACGACAACCCCAAGGTTTTTCCCAGGGCTCCTACATTTGTGTAGTCTGGTGTGTTGCAGTTTCCCAGAAAAACTACAGGAATCCTGCCATGTTCTCAAAAGAATACAAACCTGTGTTATGTCTGAAATTTGAGTTCCCTGGAGTTTTGGCTGCACTCAGCAGCAACATTTCAATGTCATTCTCATGTGTTAATTACATTTTTAATAACTTTTTAGGAAGAAACTTGCTTTTTGCCAACAAATTTTGTGTTGAACATTTACCGTATGTGTGTGTACTATATATA
>JBBPBX010011742.1:0-50161 GCA_038048925.1 Garcialebias charrua
ATAAAGTACAAAACAAACTGTTCAAATGAAGCATATTTATGTACATGAGGACTGATTAGTCTTTTCGACTTGTGTGCTGTTTCATCAAAATAAACTAAAACCAGATTATGTTCATATTTGGTTCATTTCATTAAATGTGTCAAAACACTGTATTTAACAACAGTATGATTATCATTTTACTCTAGGGTAACCATATTTAACAAATCCCCAAATAACTCAGGGAAACAAGTTGAACAAAATGGCACACAAGCAAAATGTGTCCTAATGTTCGTTCAACTGGTCAGATGGTTAAACTGCTTGCTCCAAGGACTAAAACATGTTTAACTGGGCTGCACAACACAAACATTTCAAATATTGATGTATAAAATGTGATTCATCAAAAGCTGCAACATGTTCATCTTGTTGCTGTAGTCATTCTGTGCAGCTTCTCGTGCGAAGCTGTGACAAACTGAACTATAGAAGAAATTAACTAGAAATGCACAATTTGAAGCAGAATCCATAAAATCAGCCAAGACTAAATAAAAAGTAAAAACACCACTGCAACCACGGTTGGATTTATTTGACAAGATTTTCTGTAAATTCAGGACAACCGTTTATCTCTTTACACACAAACCCTGAAAATATTAGTCATGTAAGACATTTTCAGGTGATTCATTATAAAAAGGCAAACTGGAACTTCAGTCATTGTAGCAATAATTAGAATAATCGTTAAATATCCACAAAAACACAAACTGTGCTGAAGTAACACTTGTTCAGTCGGTGACAGATGTACACTGACCGAAGTCCATCTTAATGTCTCCTAAACTGGGTTCAAAGGTGAAGCTGTAAGATGCAACAGTCCTGCCGTCACCTGGACTCTCCCACGGCGACCTGAAGAAATAAACTCCCTGCTTCCTGTGTCGAGTCCACTCGCAGTCACCCTGCAGGAAAAACACAACCCAGATTTCATACAGCAAGATTTTTTAGATACTCAGATTTTTAAATACAACTTGTAACACTTCATTTGTAGTTATTGAATGTTTAAAAAAAATCTAAAAGAAGTAAATGTGTAAAATCAGTGGCTCCTACTCTGCTGGAATGTAGGGGCCACATTTACATAATAAATATTAATGTTAATAATAATAATAATAATGAATTCAATTTATAACGCACTTTTCATTAATGAAAATCTCAAAGTGCTACAAGGAGCAACAGAATTAAATTACAATAAAACAAATAATAAAACAATTAAAATCAATAACAATATCAGCTAAGATCAAAAGTAGAATCATGAGGAGGTAGAGTATGCTTGGTCGAAAAGAAAGGTCTTCAAGTCGCTCTTAAAGTCAACCACAGACTGTGGGGCTCTTAGACATTCAGGAAGAGAGTTCCACAGGCGGGGGGCAGCCACACTGAAAGCCCGGTCTCCCATGGTCCTTAATTTGGTTCTCGGAATGTGAAGGAGATTGCTGTTCTGTGACCGCAGCGAACGGGTGGATGAGTATGGAATGAGAATATCCTTCAGATAATCTGGTGAAGTTCCGTGTAAGCATTGATGTGTAATGAGAGCAGTTTTGTACTGAATTCTGTAGGCGACAGGAAGCCAATGAAGGTTATGGAGAATGGGCGTAATATGTTCAAATTTACGAACTCTCAACAAGATCCTTGCTGCACTGTTTTGAATATATTGAAGTTTCTGAAGGTTTTTGCCAGGGATTCCAATAAACAGGGAGTTGCAGTAGTCGAGCCTGGAGGAGACAAAAGCATGGACGAGCTTCTCAGCATCGGAAAAAGTTAGGGATGGGCGAAGTCTGGAGATGTTTCGAAGATGGAAGAAGCAAGTTTTAAACAGATGCTTAATGTGATTTTCAAATGTAAGATTGGAGTCCATTTTTATTCCAAGATTAGTAACAGAGGTGGAGAGGGGGATGTCTTGTCCAGAAAAGGAAAGTCTTGTTATAGGAGATGTTTGTACCTGGTGAGGGGTGCCAATCAGTATGGCCTCAGTCTTGGAGCAGTTTAATTGAAGAAAGTTCTGATTCATCCATGCCCTAATTGCCTCCAGGCAGGCAGAGAGGGCAGTGAGTGAAGATGGAGATGACAAGGTGGAAGATGAGGATGCTCCAGTCCTGATGTAAAGCTGTGTATCGTCGGCATAACAGTGAAAAGAAATGTTGAACTGATTAATAATTTGACCTAAAGGCAGCATGTAAAGGGAAAACAGCAGGGGCCCCAGAACCGACCCCTGAGGGACACCACAGGAGACACAAACTGTCTGGGACGTGGCGTTGCCAAGACTAACACATTCCAGCCTATTGGAGAGGAAAGATTTGAACCAGTCCAGGACTGTGTCGCAGAGACCGACCTCCACATGAAGACGGTGGAGGAGGATACTATGGTCCACAGTGTCGAAGGCTGCAGTGAGGTCAAGGAGGACAAGGATGGAGGGAGAGCCAGTGTCAGCAGCCAAGAGGACATCATTGGTAACCCTCAGCAATGCAGTCTCTGTACTGTGAGCTGCCCTGAATCCAGACTGGAACTTCTCATACAGGGAGTGTTGTTGTAAGTGATCCTGCAGCTGAGCAGCAACAGCTTTTTCCAGCACTTTAGACAGAAAAGGGAGGTGTGAAATTGGGCGGTAATTTGAAAAAATGTCGGGATCCAAATTAGATTTTTTCAGAAGAGGCCTAATGATGGCGGTTTTTAGAGGCAGTGGAACATGACCAGATTGTAGAGACTGATTTATTATTTGAGTGATAAGTGGGCCTATTGCAGAATGATTGGTTTTTATGAGAGAAGAGGGGAAAGGATCCAGGGCGCAGGATGAAGGCTTCATTTTCTTGATGATGGCCTCCACCTCACTCTGAACAACTTCGTCAAAGCTGTTTAGGGTCCCAGAATGCAGACGGGTGGGTGGCACACTGAGAACGGGGAGGTTGTGGAGCTGAGATCTGATAGTGTCAACTTTGGTTTTAAAAGATGAAAGAAACAGGTCACATTTTTGAGCAGAGTCCTCAAGAGTTTGCTTAATGGGATTAAGCAGACGAGTGATTGTGGAGAAGAGCTGTTTAGAGTTTCCAGGGCAGGTGTTGATGATGTTAGAATAATATTTGGAGCGTGCTTCTTTAAGAGAATAGGCGTATGCTTTCTGATGTTCTTTATATGCCTGCTTATGCACAGACAGACCAGATGATTTTACACGTCTCTCAATAGCACGGCCAGTTGCCTTCATCTTGCGCAGCTCATCAGTGTACCAAGGAGCTGAGCGCGAGAAAGACACCAGTCTTGTCTTTAAGGGGGCGTGTAGGTCCAGGAGCTCCCGAAGAGATTGATTGTAGTAATCCACAGAGTCATCTGCAGAAGGATGATTGACAGCGGTCAGTGTGTGAAGATCAGCAGACAAAACATCAAGGGAGATGTTTTTAAGGTCACGGAACTGGATGGGTCGTTTTGGATTTGAAGCAGGCGAAGATGAAGGCACTTCCAGGGAGATGACCCTGTGGTCTGAGACACCCAGGTCATATACAGATAAGTTATTAATGAGTACAGTGTCTGTAATCACCAAATCCAGAGTATGCCCCCTGCTGTGCGTAGGGGCGTCAACATGTTGAGTGAGATTAAGAGAGTCCAGAAGAGACTTAAAATCTGTTGCCAGAGGTGAAGAAGAATTGTCCACGTGGATATTTAAGTCGCCAAGAAAAATAGTCTTCACAGGGGAGGTGCAGAAAAAGGTGAGGAGGTCATGCATCTCTGAGTTAAATGAAACATGCGGTTTGGGAGGTCTATAAATTAATATAACATTCATCAGGAGTGGGGCTTTGAAGCTGAAAGCCAGACATTCAAAAGAGGAAAAGTCCTGAGAAGACAGATGAGACAATTTTAAATTACTGCGATAAATTACTGCCAGACCACCACCACGGCCAGTGCTGCGGGCTCTCTGCAGATAACTGTATCCAGAGGGACACGCCTCATTCAGAGAACTGAACACCTCTGGTTGGTGCCACGTCTCTGTAAGACACATGAGGTCCAAGTCCTTCTCCAGAATGTGATCATGAATTAAACATGACTTGTTGGAAAGTGACTGCACATTGAAAAGTTCTAATTTAATACCAGTTGGAATAGGAGCTTTTTGAACCGGTTTAAGCAGACTGAAGTCCACTCCACGTTTTCCTCGCCACTTCGTGCGCAGAGGACTACAAAGGCCTACAGACGCAGCGTTCTGATGACGCCATCGAGGTGCGACACGTCTCTCAGTCCAGACAGCACTAATCGAATCAGAGTTCGTTTGAGAATAAACAGTTTTCTTTCGAGAGCTTCTATGGATGTAACGAGGTCTACGCAGAAGTCCCAGTTGTTTGATGGTGGAAATAGAAAGAGGAATGGAGCAGTTGTTAAGTTCAAACAACTGCGAAGCGGAGTAAGTCAACATCCACGAGCCGGAGGAGGCTAGCACAGAGCTAGCCGCTAGCAGCAGGCCCACGGCTCCGAGAAAGATATACAAGAAGCAAAGAGATGTAACTCGAACGAGCATTACCTTGAAGGAGTACAGGAGAGAGTCCAGAACAGTCCAGAGGACACAGGAAGTTGAGAGAGGCAGCAGGTAAGCGAACAATAAGTGCAGCTACGTGATACTCGAAGCTAAATTTGTGTTGAAGCTAGCGGGAGCTAGCAGCCCCTACTATTATTAAAATTACGGTTAGACTAGTAAAGTTTTCTATCTAATCAAAATACACATGTTCTTAAAGACCTGGCCTGTTAAATTTGAGGACCACTGGGTTTGACTGATCGATACTGTTACAAATGATGAATTAACCCAAAGGGGGGAAGAAAAGAAAATCTCAATGAAGCTCTGTACCTGCTCACTGATTGGTCGAGTCAGACCTGTGCTGACAGTGATGTCATCAGTTAGATGCATTTCCATCCATAAGGCGATGCCGTGGCACCGACCGGTCCTGAAACGGGAATTAACAACAAAAATCAAACTAGAATCAAATTGTTTAAAATCAATTAAAATGGGACGTTTTTGTCTGAAAATGTACCTTGCATTATAAAATATTTAACTGAAAAAGTAAATAAAACTATAAAATGTGACTTCATAAGAATAAACATAAGTCCTTAAATTAGTCAGGACTACAGTGTTCAGTAGAACGGAAGTGAATGTACCTTATGAAAGGCAGCGAGCCCTGGCTGCTGATTGGCTGCTGAGGGACGCACCGTGTGAAGTCAAAGGTCATGACAGCGGTGGACTGAGTGAGAGCTCGACATGGGTACTCCCACAGGGGGTGGGGCTCCGCCTCACGAGACTCGCGGAAGTCCAGAGACCGCTGCGGAGACACAAGTGGCTGTTAATGACTTTTCTGCTCGATAAACAGCCGAGTTAAGAGTTCAGGCCCACCAGACCCCGACTCCTGAGAGTTCGGCTGAAGCTCGTCTTCTCAGACCACGTTTGGTCATTTTTCCAACATAACGATTGAAAAAGCTGAAGTGGCAACTCGTCACTGAATAGTTCTGACATTTTACATTAGAAATTCAACAAATACAAGTAAATACATACATTTTTTTACATTCGAAGTGCAAAATAAACTAACCAAACAAACAAATACTAGAAAATTAGCACAGCCAAATTATATTTTATTGGATGAAAAACCTTGTAGATATTTTAAAGCGTTACCTGGACCATTTCGTCCATGGGGGTGACGTCGAAGCCCTCACACATCCCACACGGAGCTCTTATCCTCCACAAATCCTAAC
The DNA here is from genome assembly GCA_038048925.1 of Garcialebias charrua. Lineage (NCBI taxonomy): Eukaryota > Metazoa > Chordata > Actinopteri > Cyprinodontiformes > Rivulidae > Garcialebias > Garcialebias charrua. Next base: position 5,731 of record JBBPBX010011742.1, read on the forward strand.
AACCCCGCAGTAGAGACAAAACAAAGATTACTTTTAAATCTTTGTATAAAAACACAAAAATCTTAATATTTTTGAAGCACATGTTTTTTTACCGATGAAAAGTCAAACTCTGGAAGTCTATTCTAGATGTTAAAAAATCAATATTTATTTAGAAAACCATGAAAAATACACAAATTTATAATGTATCGTGAAAAGTTTTATTTTATACTTTCGATGACTTCAACAAACAATAAATGTAGTTGTTTTTGCTGTTACATGATGTAAAACAGAGCAATTAGAAAACTTGGACCTTATTTTTTTGCGTGTGTAGTCCCACGCTACTTCGCGGTTCGACTTTTGCGGACTCGTTCTTTCGTGGTTTTTCAAAGTAAGATTGTACACGACAAAAATAACACAATTGTCAACTTTAATATTACTCAAATGATTGGGACAGAATGGGACACAGTAAAAATTTAACAGAAGAAAAAAAAAACATGTCAGACCGACGCCATTTTATAATATTCTCTCAAAAGCTGCATCACCAGTCAAAAGAACTACATTACCCAGAAGCCAACAGTGCTTCCGACTGCTGCTTTCTGCTAGCCTGGTTAAAACCACACCCTGTCCTTCACTTCGCTTCAGACTAGGGTCTGGCATTCCTCCCATTGAAAACGATTTCTCCTGGAGATTTTTGAATGGACCAATCAGAGAACAGAAGGCGGAGTTTTGTTAGTTTAGCCTGGCGAGGTCCAGGCTATCAGATAAATTGCTCAGAAACCACTCGGTGGATATTTTTTCTGCCACCAGTGTGTAATTATATGGCTCTAATTTACTGACTGTTGGCCTAGATAAAACATTTGAGATAAAATTCGATTTTTTATCATTTATTTTCGTAGCGCACCCGAGGCTGTTTGGAAAATGTCAAACCGAAACTATTTAAATCCAGCAGATTTGACCATTTCGTGAATTGATTTAGGAACTGTTAAGCTCAGGAACACTTCTGATATAACGTCAGCTAAGAAATATATTTTTTATCAGCAGAGAAATAATAGTTTTTTACCTTGTTTTATTGAAAATTCCTTCGTGGCGGCAGCCATTTTGAATGACGACGTCAGTCGACGTCGTTCAAAACTCCGCCTTCTGTTCTCTGATTGGTCCGAACAAAAATCTACCGGAGAAATCCTTGTGGATGGGGGAAGTCCCAGACTGTGAAGTGAAGGGAAATGAGAATTGAGCGGAGCTGTGCAGGAAGGCGAGGGCCAGGCTAACTTTCTGCTGAAATAGAGAGAAAGTTATGATCCGATCCAAAAACGTTTGGTACTTACCATAAATTCCGGCCTATAAGTCGCACCTTTTTGCCTACATTTCCCAGCATTTTCATGCCCTGCGACTTATAGGCCGGAGCAACTTATACGTCGAATTTTTCGTTTTTTTTCACTTTGGTCAAAAAATGGTCACTTAATTTAACGGTTTTTAACCGTCAAAGTGCATTTATCAAGAAAAGTTAAACTGAGACACACTTTTACTGTAATGTCAGCTAACAAAAATATATTTTTATGTGTTTATCTTTAAAGATCAAAGAGATGCAGGTCTGTTGTTGCTGCGCGTGCTCGTTTTGTGCCGTGAGGTGCGACTTATAGGCCGGAGCGACTTATACGTGGATTTTTCCAATTTATTTGACATATTTGACTGGTGCGACTTATAGGCCGGAATTTACGGTATTTATAGTGACTTGGGTGCTCAATGAATGCAGAGAGCTGTACAGAACTGACTGGGAATTGGACCAGGAGCCTCATCAGTCAATCTGAGTGCTGCTTGCCGGCCCATGAGGCCACTCGAGTGGGAAGGTGTTGCTTGGAAGTCCGGTGTCTTCTCTGGAGCTCACCGGGACTCTTTTCATCCAGATCCCTCTGGATTACTTGGACTTGATCAGGATCACTGTGTGGATTTGTGCTGGCTCTCCAAAGGTTCGGCTCTCTCTAAAAGCGTCTGGTGCTCAAGGGCTGTAGAGCCGATCAGAACCGGACCAAAACCGGCTGGCGAGTACCCATATACAATTTTGTAGTACGTAGCTACTGTGTACATACAACATGTATGTTGTTAAAATGACATAGGTTTAAGAGTTTAGAACATTGTGGGCTTTGTCGCTGCAGGATAGGTCTGCCAAACCAGAACCGAGCTGCTGTTCTGTAGAGCTGGTAAGTAAAATTTTGCAGTACTGTACAGTACATATACATATGTTAAAATGACGTAGGTTTACGAGCTTAGAACATTGCAAGAGTGTGGGAAGGGTTTATAAAGCCTTTAAAAATATGTATATATATAAATATAACGTTTCCAAATTGTGTTTTTTCACCTGTTGCAAGGGGGTCTGGAACGTAACCTCCGTGATAAACGAGGGACTACTGTAATTTATAATGTGACCTCCATCAGACTAGTGTGGGCAGTCGGCCCTGAAGCAACCAGCATGCGCAAAGACGTGACTCAAGCTGCGTGCTGCGTTCATGAAAGTAAAAATGGACGCTACACGTGTTCCCGTGTGCAATCAGAGCCAATTAAATTATCTGACTGTTTTGTCCAGTGTTGACGTTTGAAGTTGCCTCTTCCTGACTACCCTGGCACAGAGTTGTATTTCTGGAAGTGACCAGCTGAAAGTAGAAAGAAGCTCAAGCATCGATCCAATCCCTCTAGGATCGATACGATCTGACGCAAACGTTGGAATCAGATGTTGCTGTAGATTCTCCATCGTCCACGACATGAGGATCTACCAACGACACAACTGGACGTCTATTCTGTAGCTGAAGACGTTCATGCTTTAAACTGCGTGATGTTGGGATCGATAATAATTTGTTCCTCTTGTCCTTACTTTTAATGATATAAATGTCACATGAAATGCAAAATGACTGATGAATGATTGAAAATGATCAAATACGTATCAAATTTAATCCCACATGAAAAGAACTCCGGTTGAATTTTAAATAAATTGGATTTTTCACATTCAAACTGAGCGGAAAGACTTGAGTTGTTTTAGATGCTTTTGAATGGGTCCTGAGAATTTCCCCTCGTTTCTCCAAATCGCTCCGACTGCTCTCTACAGCAGGTAAGATACTGACTATTTCAATATCTCACATAACCCTAGTTCAAATTACAAACCGTTTAAAACACAGCATTTAGGTTGATCAGGACTGTCTGACCTGGAACTCCACAGCCACCATGTGCAGCGAGGCCGAGCAGGGCAGGATGGTGGCGCTGGGTCGCAGAAGACCCGCCAAAGCGGTGCGATGGTACCAGAAAGACAGGGAGTGCCACGGCAGGAGGCTGGCGCTAAAGAACGGCTCCCCCATAAGGACGGAGATCTTTAAAAGATGGTGAAATTTACTTACACTAACATATTAAAACATGGAAGATACACTTGATAAACATGTTACATTTAACCAGCGTTGTCAGGTTTTGAGTCCTCCTGACCACTAAACCCATCCATCCATCCATCCATCCATCTTCTTCCGCTTATCCGGGGTCGGGTCGCGGGGGTAGCAGCCTAAGTAGGGAGGCCCAGACTTCCCTCTCCCCAGCCACTTGGAGCAGCTCCTCCGGGGGAATCCCAAGGCGTTCCCAGGCCAGCCGAGAAACATAGTCCCTCCAGCGCGTCCTGGGTCTTCCTCTGGGTCTCCTCCCGGTGGGACGTGCCCGGAACACCTCACCAGGGAGGCGTCCAGGAGGCATCCTAACCAGATGCCCGAGCCACCTCAACTGGCTCCTCTCGATGTGGAGAAGCAGCGGCTCTACTCCGAGTCCCTCCCGGATGACTGAGCTTCTCACCCTATCTCTAAGGGAGAGTCCAGCCACCCTGCGGAGAAAACTCATTTCAGCCGCTTGTATCCGAGATCTTGTTCTTTCGGTCATAACCCAAAGCTCATGACCATAGATGAGGGTGGGAACGTAGATCGATCGGTAAATTGAGAGCTTTGCCTTTTGACTCAGCTCTCTCTTCACCACGACAGACCGGTACAGCGCCCGCTTCACTGCGGACGCTGCACCTATCCGCCTATCGATCTCACGCTCCAGTTTTCCCTCATTCGTGAACAAGATCCCGAGATACTTAAACTCCTCCACTTGGGGCAGGACCTCCTCCCCGACCCGGAGAGGGCATGCTACCCTTTTCCACTAAACCCAGAGGGTTTTATTTTTTTGTATTACCCACCACCCCACCCCCCAACATTAGATCTGCACAGACACACAGATGAAGGCACCTGTTCTTCTCCCACATCCTGACGGCTCAGCTGCTCAGGTCGGAGCTCCAGCAGTTCAACTCCTCCCATCATGGAGTTTGCTTCCAACACCTGCACAGAAAAATTTGCTAAATCAGTAAAGATTCTTCATTAGAAACAAGTTCCTGTTCAGATTTATCAAACCTGGATTCTACCAAACTTCACTAATCCATTTATCTTTCATAAACCTTCACATAAATCTGATTTATTCATAACAGATTTTAATCGTTCTTGAGGCTTTAACTAAGATCCCTCCAAGATCTCTTTATAATAAAACGGCAAACCATCCATCCATCCATCCATCCATCTTCTTCCGCTTATCCGGGGTCGGGTCGCGGGGGTAGCAGCCTAAGTAGGGAGGCCCAGACTTCCCTCTCCCCAGCCACTTGGAGCAGCTCCTCCGGGGGAATCCCAAGGCGTTCCCAGGCCAGCCGAGAAACATAGTCCCTCCAGCGTGTCCTGGGTCTTCCTCTGGGTCTCCTCCCGGTGGGACATGCCCGGAACACCTCACCAGGGAGGCGTCCAGGAGGCATCCTAACCAGATGCCCGAGCCACCTCAACTGGCTCCTCTCGATGTGGAGAAGCAGCGGCTCTACTCCGAGTCCCTCCCGGATGACTGAGCTTCTCACCCTATCTCTAAGGGAGAGTCCAGCCACCCTGCGGAGAAAACTCATTTCAGCCGCTTGTATCCGAGATCTTGTTCTTTCGGTCATAACCCAAAGCTCATGACCATAGATGAGGGTGGGAACGTAGATCGATCGGTAAATTGAGAGCTTTGCCTTTTGACTCAGCTCTCTCTTCACCACGACAGACCGGTACAGCGCCCGCTTCACTGCGGACGCTGCACCTATCCGCCTATCGATCTCACGCTCCAGTTTTCCCTCATTCGTGAACAAGATCCCGAGATACTTAAACTCCTCCACTTGGGGCAGGACCCACTCCCCGACCCGAACGGCAAACCACTAATTTTATTTCTTATTCTGGAAGAAGCACGTGCTTTCTTCATTAAACTGTCATTAAAAATTTTAAATCTAAAACGGTGTTTGAAAACTGAAGCCGGCTGTGTTGCATTAAACATGCATTTTCATTCAAATCCTGCAGGGGGCGCACTCCCAGGGTACAGGCGTTCCCCGACTTACGAGCGAGTTCCATTGCTACGACTATCTCGTAAGACGAAAATTCGTATGTCGCAGAGCCATATATATATAGAGTTCCGACACGCTTTGATCTCGCCGACAGGCGGTCAATCGTTCCAAACTACTGTATGGCTATGGAAACCTTGTGGAGCTGCGCCCTCTGGCGGCGACGGAGCGCTACTGCAGGCAGCTTCAGACTGTAACCAGAGCCATGGAACAAATCGCCCCCTCCATGACCCACGTGACTTCCGCATTCCATTCTTACAATGGAACTCTATGGAAGTGTCGCAACTCTCACTTTATATGGCTCTGGTATGTCGGAACACGAAACACGTGTCGCTCGTAAGTCCGGATTTTCGGTCGTAAGTCGGAAAATTTATGCTAGCGCTACTACGAACACTCGTTTTTCAACACAAACGTACATACTAGTTCATAAACATGCTCAGAAACTTGTTTACAAACTGTTAGCTAACACACTTTCATCTAAAAACACATACCAGTGCTGTATTTTCTCTATGTTCTGTACAACTTTACTGTTCGTTAGTCCGCTAGTAAGTCCGGAACCTCGTATGTCGATGTGCTCGTAAGTCGGGGATCACCTGTATTTGCTTTAAGGAAAGGGAAAAAATAATAATAATTCAGAGCCAGCTATTACTTTTGGTATTTATAACTTTTGTACTTTTTAAATAATTTAACCCTATTTAAATAATTTAGCAATATTTAAAAAATGTTCCCAATAGAAAAACATGAACATTTTTGTACTGGTAAATTCATTCAAAAACATGATTTATTTATTTTTATTTATTTTTTTGTTAACACTTATTTCACCTATTAGGTATGGTCGTCCTAATTGTAGCTTTTAGCTATGGTTTTGCTCATTTTAGTGCTACGATTTTGCAACATCTAGCTTTAAGCTGTTTTTCTGATTGAAGCTATTAGTCTTGGTTTTGTAATTTTTAGCTTTAAAAGCTGTTTTTCTCATTCAAACTTTTAGTTACGAGTTTGTAGCTGTTAGGTATGGTTTTCTTTATTGAAGCTTGGGATTGGTTTAGCAATTTTTAGCTTTTAGCTACGGTTTGCTGATTTTAGCGCCTGTTCTGCTTGTTTTAATTTGAATAATTTAAGTAAATGTTCAGCTTGCAGTATTTGCTCTTAGTTTAAAAGTTGTAAATTTCTTGAATTCTCCAGGTTTACCTGCTCAATAACTTTTTTAGACGTTCTGGAGTTTTCCAAGCTGAAAACCTGAGATGAAAACAAAAAGCACAAAAAGACAAATCAGTAAAGGAGTCGTTTTGAGCTTGGGAAACATTGCGTGTGAAATCACAGGACCTTCTTAGCTCCCAGCATGCGAGCGAACACAGGAAGCAGACTTCCATCACTGATGGACAGACACACGCTGTCCTCGCTCAGAACCTGGACACGACACCACGCATCAAATAAACAATCAAGTAAACGTGGTCATGGTGTCGATCCTCGCTTACGCTGCGAAGAGCGCTGACGTAGCTCTCTGTTCGCCGTCTGTCGTTGAGTTCACCGAAACGGGGCCGAGTCCAAACCAGGTGAGCCTGGCAGGTGCAACAAGGCCGAGAGGGCGGAGACTCAGACTGCACTTCTTTCTGACTGAAACATACAGAGCGTTTTAAGGATCAGCTGAACTACTGTGGAAGAGCCAACAGTACCGGTACGTTAAATAAAAAGAAGGTCTGGTTGAACAGAAAGGGAAGAATATAAAATATTAATAATTCAAAATATACCTGAGAGACTGCAGGCTGTACCACAGACTGTAGTCGTCATGGCAGACCGTCAGGCTGAGCTCGTCTCCTGGAGCCACCTGGCTTTCAACAGGCAGGAAGTACACGCTCTGCATCCAGTGATCCCGCCACTAAACAAGACGTGTTTAGATTTACAAACATGGCCTGAGCTTGACCTCCACGGCCAGAGTGAATGTTGTAAACTATTGAAGCTAAAACTCAAATGTCAGTAAAATGAGCAGAACAAAGCTAAAATTAGAACGACGGAAGCTAAAGCTAGTAAAATACAGTAGTAGCTAAAACTTAAATTTAGCACATTAGCTCATTAAGATTTATTCAAAAAAGGCGTTCAATACAGAACAACTGGACTTTATTTGTAACAAACAAGACGTTTCGCTCATCATCCGATAAGCTTTCTCAATTGGAGACTGTGAGAGGGAGAGAGAAGTTATAAGCCCTTAACTCCTATGAGGGGACAACTCCAAGCCATTGGTTCCGATATGTGGATGATACCTGGGTCAAAATCCAAGCCAGGGAGGTGGAAGCGTTCACCAGACACAACAACATCAAGTTCACCAGAGAGGATGCTAATGACAATAAGCTTCCTTTTTTGGACTGTTTGGTTCACATGGAAAGAGAGGACAACCTCAACATTGAAGTTTACAGAAAACCAACCCACACAGACCAGTATCTCCTGTTTGACTCTCACCATCCACTGGAACACAAACTTTCTGTCATCAGAACCTTACAGCACCGGGCCGATCACATCCCCACGAAGACAGAAGGGAAGAAAAAGGAACAGAAACACATTGAAAAATCTCTCCAAACATGTGGATATCCTAACTGGGCTTTTGTCAAGTCAGCGAGGAAATTTCCAAAACACAATAAGGAACAGAAAAAGGAGAACAGACGAAAAAACATTGTCATCCCTTATGTTGCTGGACTATCAGAGAATTTCAGAAGGATTCTCAACAAACACAACATCCCAGTACATTTCAAACCCAGCAGGACTCTCAGACAGAGGCTGGTCCACCCTAAGGACAAAACACCTACACACAAACAGAGTGGTGTAGTGTATGCAGTCCAGTGCAGCGAGGACTGTCCAGACTTATACATTGGGGAAACTAAACAGCCAATCCACAGAAGAATGTCTCAACACAGGAGAGCAACCTCCTCTGGTCAAAACTCAGCTGTTCACCTACACCTCACAGACAAGGGACACTCTTTTGAGGACCAAAATGTACATATTTTGGACCGAGAGCACAGGTGGTTTGAGCGAGGTGTGAAGGAGGCGATTTATGTAAAAAGAGAGAAACCATCGTTAAACAGAGGAGGAGGTCTAAGATTTCAACTTTCTAAAACTTATAGTGCAGCCCTGGATTTGGTCCCCAGGCGTCTCACACCTGATGAGAACAGAGGAGCTTTGTTTGTGAATTAGACCAACAAAGACTTTGACAGGTCCCTGTTATCAATGTGTGAAGTGTGGTTTTTGTCAATTTACATACAGTAGGGTGTGTGTGTGTTTTCTGTAAGCTCTGCTTTCACACACAGAACTTTGAATGGGTCACAGCCACGTGTTATCCCAAGTATGTGTGTGTGTTAGCTTCCAATTTACCTAGTTTGGTGTGCACCAGTGGCCCAGCTTTGCTTATAACTTCTCTCTCCCTCTCACTAGCTGTGTTTCCATCCATTTTCATTTCGATTTTTGAGCTAATTTTTGAAATCTCGCAAATATGTAAATACAAATTAATGCGAAGCAGAAGTGTTTCCATCTGCTGGCTTGAAGCGCATCTACCAAGCCACGCACAGCGTCATTACGTCAGACGTCAGCGTCATTACGTCAGACGTCAGCGTCATTACGTCAGACGTCAGCGTCATTACGTCAGACGTCAGCACTGCGCATGTCTACAGTAAACAGGAAGTAGCAGTTGAAAACAGAACCTGGCCACACATCTCGTCAAAATGGAGAGAATATTTCAGGTACGTGTTGCTATCGGTCGAGTTGTATTTATTCTGTCATACAAACTAGTTTTAGCGATGTTACATGTTGTCCGGAGCGGAAACAGCTGATCAGTCACGTGACGTGAATGTTCGCTTCGGCAGCACGAGTCGGCAAATGTGTTTCCATCTGTCGCTGTGCGCATCTGCTCATTTTCGAACATCCCAAAAACCACCTCAAGCGAGCGTATAAACTTTTTGGCGAACTTGAGAAAGTAAATACGGATTTTGCCGTTTCCATTAAGCTTTTCTGCTGCGATACTTCAAAATGCGCACCTAGAAACCTTGATGGAAACACGGTTACAGTCTCCAATTGAGAAAGCTTATCGGATGATGAGCGAAACGTCTTGTTTGTTACAAATAAAGTCCAGTTGTTCTGTATTGAACGCCTTTTTTGATTTTATTATGTCCTGGACGACTGAGAATCTACACCAGCACATTAAGATTTACAAAACGCTAGTTAAAAAAAACCAGCAATTAAAAGCTAAAATTAGCAAAGTAAAATTGTAAAAGCCAAGACTAGCTTGAATTGAACTTGCTTTCATTTCAATAAAATCAAACAAGTTAAATGTTTTTAAACAGTTTAAACTTCACTAAATCACACTTTGTAAGTTTCACAGTTAAAATTGACTCATTTCATGAATGAGAACGACCGATTCTCTTTGAGACGAATTTTAGGTTTTAAAAACCAACAACTGTCAGAGCCTCTGATATATTCTGGTAGTTCGTTCCATAAACGAGTTTCCTCTAATTAACGTCACGTTTTGCCCAAATTCCAATCTGTCTCGCTACAACAGTCTCCTCCAGTCTGAGATCTGGTCTTTATTCTTCTGGTAATTGGTGAATATCTATTTACTAATTGGATAAAGGGTTTTAGATTAAATAGAAGAACTTTTATCGTCATCGCACCATGAAATTACGTATTGGCTTCACTCCTTGACAACATCTAGAAGTAAAGAAATAGTGTACAACTGAAAAGGAGATGTTTCCTGACACTCGGATCAGTAACTCACTGGGGCCGTCGTTGGCTGTGGGTACATCCAGCTGGGAGCCATGGAGCATACAATGGTTCCACTTGGATCCATGTCAAGGTCCCACCAGGACAGGACCACCTGAGCCCGGCCTCCAGACTGAGCCACAAACTTGGAGGAGTGGGACTGAGAGGCGCTGCTCACTGGTTTACTGAAGTCTACACTGGAAATGATGGAGTTGAAAGAATGAATGATGACTGCAGAGAGAACACGATGGAGCAGGACGGGCTGCAGCTGCTTTTACCTGAACATGGTGCAGAGAGGACTCAGTGGGGTGAAGCAAGCGGGAGGAACCTGGCTCAGCTGGATGTCACACACTGAATGAGCCCCGGCGCAGCGGCCGATGGGGGGCGGTGGAACTAGACGAACCCCCTCCACCTCCACCGACTGCAGCTGCGCCCAATTCCACAGCAGCTCCGACTCCACCAGCTGAGCGTAGACGGTGGCCCGGTGAGGGACTGCCTCACAACCCTCCTGCAAGGAGGAGTCACAGCAAGAACAAAAAACCTCAAGTACCGGTAATTAAAACAAAAACAAAAGAAAGAGCAGAAAACCCAGTGACTAAAAATAAAAATATACAGTAGTCCCTCGTTTATCGCTGGGGATCCGTACACTGAAGACCCGCGATGGGAAAAACCATAAAGTAGGAATAGTAGTACAAGTACAAGTAGTACAAGTACAAGTACCATAGTTTATTTTAGTATTTATATACAGTATACACATACAGTATATATACAGGTAGTCCTCGACTTACGACGCCCCCGACTTACGACGTTTCGGACTTACGAATATGCATCTCATTAAAAAAAATCTCCAGACAAACACTATCATTAAAGCACACTAAGTTGTTTGTGTTCAGTTTTCAGACACATGAGCAGTGAGAACATGACAGATATGTTTGAGTGAAAGTTCAAGATTACAACACAAACCTGGACCAGGTTTTGGTGAGCATGCTCATAACTGGGCAGAGCTCCTTCCCCGATCAGCTCTGTGTCAAACAGCTCTGTGATCAATAAATTGGCCTTTTCCTGCATATCTCCATCTGTTGAAACAAGATCACTAACATGTGAATTGAGTTTATGCTTAGGTATGTACTGATAAAGGTTAAGTTTAGAGTAAGAGTTAGGCTATAGAAGTAACTGGAAATGAATGGAAGTCAATACATTGTCCTAATAAGGAGTGAAATAAAAATATGTGTGTATGTGTGCATTTTTGCTCCATGCGTGCGCGCGTGTGTGTGTGTGTGTGTGTATGACCTGGTCCTACGGTCACATCTGTTGAGTGTTTGTTAATTATCTTGATCTTGTCAGAGAATCCATTTTTCTGGATGATGCACTGAGCTGCTTCAGCCATTGGCTTAAAAACCTGAGAAATAAACATTTAACACTTTTAAATAATATATAAAACAACAAAGAAGAAACATTAAACATTTTCCTCAAAGGTCAGAATTTGTAGCTTTTTCTTGTCTTATGATAAGACACTGAATATTTTTTACTTCTTGGACTGACACGAAAACAAGATTGTTCAGGCTGAGATGTTGTGATTTCTTTGTTTTCCATTTTTAAATCTTCATATTATAAATCATGCATTATTGAAAATGAACGTTAGCTGCAAGTTCAATTCAGTTTAATAAGAAAATCCATCCATCCAGTATCTTTACTCGTGTCTTCCCTTTTTGGGTCACGGGGGTCAATGGTGCCCAATTCCAGCTGTCACTGTACGAGAGGCAGGGGACACCCTGGACAGGTCTCCAGTCCATCACAGGGACACATATAGAGACAACCATTCACTCTCTCACTAACACCTAGGGACAATTTAGAGTTACCAATCAGCCTAACGTGCATGTTTTTGGTCAGTGGGAGGAAACCCGGAGTACCCGGAGAAAACCCACGAATGCACAGACAGAACGTGTAAACTCCACCCAGAAAGGCTCCAGGACTGGACTTGAACCAGGGCGACCTGCTCGCTGAGAGGCGGCAGCTCTACCAACTGTGCCACCGTGTTGCCCTTCATGAAAATATTTACCAAATTCACAACAACTCGTGTTTTAGCAGCAACCATCAGATCAAACTGGTGTCAAATGTACATTTAAAAAGTTTTACACCACACTCAAATTTTTTATAAATTATTCTGTACATGTTCAAAATCCAGAAGGTATTTGGAGACACACACGGGGTGTTTATGTACCTCCACAGCATAGCTGAAGTCTGCGCCGGCAGTGATGGCCATCATGGACAACAGGCCGGTTCCGGTCCCGATGTCCAGGACGACGACCCGCTCATCTCGAGCCTTCAGTCGGGCTACGGCAGCCCGGATGCCCTGATAGTACTTCTCATTCTGAAAGACAGAAGTTTTCAGTTCTGGTGAAAAATATGAACAAAGTTGATAAAAACGAAGGTCTGGAGCCAAGTTTTAACTCAAGAATATCAAAACAAAAACCCTAAAGCTCTAATCTAAAATCTAACTTACTATCACAATTAGTTGCTGTCATGTTTAGTTCAGATAACAGCTGACCTCTGCTGCATTATTTTATCAAAGTGAAAACAGTATACTGTGTAATAAATAATGCTTCAAACTAACTTTAGCAGTGGTTAAAATGCGGAGGTCTCACCCTGTCATGATCGTGCAGCATGTCAGCATAACATGACCTGAAACACACACACACAAACACATCAAATTATTAGAGCTTCATTTCTGCATAAAACTAATCAAAATACCAGCAAATCTGAATAAAAATGTGCAAAAAGCATGACTGTTAAATCTGCAACTATTCGGTCAGGACACAAATTATAATATGAAATTAGATAACTTTTTACACAAATTAAAATATGAAATTAGATAACTTTAAAAACCTCATGTCAAGTTTGTATTTCATCTCAATGAAGTAATAATTTTAGTCTTCCATCCATCCATCCATCTTCTTCCGCTTATCCGGGGTCGGGTCGCGGGGGTAGCAGCCTAAGTAGGGAGGCCCAGACTTCCCTCTCCCCAGCCACTTGGAGCAGCTTCCTCCGGGGGAATCCCAAGGCGTTCCCAGGCCAGCCGAGAAACATAGTCCCTCCAGCGCGTCCTGGGTCTTCCTCTGGGTCTCCTCCCGGTGGGACATGCCCGGAACACCTCACCAGGGAGGCGTCCAGGAGGCATCCTAACCAGATGCCCGAGCCACCTCAACTGGCTCCTCTCGATGTGGAGAAGCAGCGGCTCTACTCCGAGTCCCTCCCGGATGACTGAGCTTCTCACCCTATCTCTAAGGGAGAGTCCAGCCACCCTGCGGAGAAAACTCATTTCAGCCGCTTGTATCCGAGATCTTGTTCTTTCGGTCATAACCCAAAGCTCATGACCATAGATGAGGGTGGGAACGTAGATCGATCGGTAAATTGAGAGCTTTGCCTTTTGACTCAGCTCTCTCTTCACCACGACAGACCGGTACAGCGCCCGCTTCACTGCGGACGCTGCACCTATCCGCCTATCGATCTCACGCTCCAGTTTTCCCTCATTCGTGAACAAGATCCCGAGATACTTAAACTCCTCCACTTGGGGCAGGACCTCCTCCCCGACCCGGAGAGGGCATGCTACCCTTTTCCGGCTCAAGACCATGGCCTCGGATTTGGAGGAACTGATCCTCATCCCGGCCGCATCACACTCGGCTGCAAACCGCTCCAGTGAAAGTTGTAAATCACGAACTGATGAAGCCAGTAGGACCACATCATCTGCAAAAAACAGAGAAGCGATTCTAAGGTCACCAAAACGGATCCTCTCAACACCTTGGCTGCGCCTAGAAATTCTGTCCATAAAAGTTATGAACAGAATCGGTGACAAAGGGCAACCTTGGCGGAGTCCAACTCTCACCGGAAACGAGCCTGACTTACTGCCGGCAATGCGGACCAAGCTCTGACACCGGTCGTACAGGGACCTAACAGCCCTTATCAAAGGGCCTGGTACCCCATACTCCCGGAGTACCCCCCACAGAACCCCCCGAGGGACGCGGTCGAATGCCTTCTCCAAGTCCACAAAACACATGTAAACTGGTTGGGCAAACTCCCACGCACCCTCCAGGACCCTGCTGAGGGTGTAGAGCTGGTCCAGTGTTCCACGACCAGGACGAAAACCACACTGCTCCTCCTGAATCCGAGGTTCGACTATCCGACGGACCCTCCTCTCCAGAACCCCTGAATAGACCTTACCAGGGAGGCTTAAGAGTGTGATCCCCCTATAGTTGGAACACACCCTACGGTCCCCCTTTTTAAATAGGGGAACCACCACCCCAGTCTGCCAATCCAAGGGAACTGCCCCCGATGTCCACGCGATATTGCAGAGTCGCGTAAGCCAACACAACCCCACAACATCCAGAGCCCTAAGGAACTCAGGACGAATCTCATCCACCCCCGGAGCCTTGCCACCGCGGAGCTTTTTAACCACCTCGGCGACCTCAGCACCAGAGATTGGAGAGCCCGACCCAAAGTCCCCAGGCTCCGCTTCCTCAGTGGAAGACGTGCCAGTAGGATTGAGGAGGTCTTCGAAGTATTCCGCCCACCGACTCACAACATCCCGAGTTGAGGTCAACAGCACGCCATCCCCACCATAAATGGTGTTGGTCGCGTACCGCTTTCCCCCCCTGAGACGCCGGATGGTGGACCAGAATCGCCTCGAAGCCGTACGGAAGTCATTCTCCATGGCCTCTCCGAACTCCTCCCACGCCCGAGTTTTTGCCTCAGCAACCACCCGAGCCGCATGCCGCTTGGACTGCCGGTACCTATCAGCTGCTTCCGGGGTCCCACAAGCCAAAAAGGCCCAATAGGACTCCTTCTTCAGCCTGACAGCATCCCTCACTGCCGGTGTCCACCACCGGGTTCGAGGGTTGCCACCTCGACAGGCACCAACAACCTTGCGGCCACAGCTCCGATAAGCTGCCTCGACAATAGAGGCGCGGAACACGGCCCACTCGGACTCCATGTCCCCCGCCTCCCTCGGAACGTGTTCAAAGCTCTCCCGGAGGTGGGAGTTAAAGCTCCGTCTTACGGGAGACTCTGCCAGACGTTCCCAGCAGACCCTCACGATACGTTTGGGTCTGCCAGGTCTGACCGGCATCCTCCCCCACCATCGGAGCCAACTCACCACCAGGTAGTGGTCAGTAGACAGCTCCGCCCCTCTCCTCACCCGAGTGTCCAAGACATGCGGCCGCAGATCAGATGAGACGACAACAAAGTCGATCATCGAACTGCGACCTAGGGTGTCCTGGTGCCAAGAGCACATATGGACACCCTTATGCTTAAACATGGTGTTCGTTATGGACAATCCATGACGAGCACAGAAGTCCAATAACAGAACACCACTCTGGTTCAGATCAGGGGGGCCGTTCCTCCCAACCACACCCCTCCAGGTCTCACTGTCATTGCCCACGTGAGCGTTGAAGTCCCCCAGTAGAACAAGGGAGTCCCCAGGAGGCGCACTCTCCAATACCCCCTCCAAGGACTCCTCGGCTACAGAATTTTAGTCTTAATTCGCTTTATTTATTTGAGAGAAAGGAGAATATTTAATTTTGATAGCTTCTCGTTTTATTTGTAGCCAACATTTTAAAACATAAATTTATTTATTTATCTTATATGTGAATGATTTGGTAAAGGTGTCAGGACTCCTTAAATGTATATTTTTTGCTGATGATACTACATTTTTTTGTTTTGGTAAATATATGGAACAGATGTTGGAGTTGATGAAGACAGAATTTGTCAAAATACAAACTTGGTTTAGATTAAAATTATCATTGAACCTGGATAAAACTAATTACATAATATTCAGTAATAAAAAGAAAACTGTTGATGTTCCATTTAAAATTGAGGGTGTTTAGATTTGTAGAGTGAGTGAGGTGAAATTTTTGGGTGTTATCATTGATGACAAACTGACATGGAAACAACACATAAAACCTGTAAAAATAAAAAAACATCTAAATCTACTGCAGTACTGTACAGTACAAAGTCAGAGACTTATTAAATGATAAAGCTCTGTATATGTTGTATAACACAATCATTGTTCCACACTTAATATATTGTATTGATGTTTGGGGAAAAGCATGTAAAACAATTACAAAGCCTATTTTTATTTGGCAGAAAAGAGTTGTAAGAATTATCACAAGAAAGCATTACTGTCATTCATCAAGCACATTACTGTATTTTAATCAACGGAAATTACTGAATCTAAAAAAGCTGTCTGGTCCTCTGGACATTAAAAAAACCAAACAAAAAAGTAGAAACGTTTCATCTTTCATCCGAAAGACTTCCTCAGTCTGAGATGCTGTATTCAGCTCAGTCTTATAAATAAGTCTCTGAAGTTCCATGATCTGGTAGATTATAATGTTTTATTAGTTACAGTATGTATAGAGCTCAGAACAATGCACTACCTTTAAATATCCAAATACATTTAGTTAAAAGACAAAGTTGTTATAATCTTAAGGGGACAGACATATTTGTAAAACCAAAATACAGAACCAGTTTAAAGGGTTGGTCTACCTCAATCCAGGGAATTGGATTATGGAATGGTTTGGAGAATGATGTAAAAAAAAAAAAAGAAGCCAAGTCAATGTTTATGTTTAAGAAAATGATCAGAACCGAATTGTAAAAAAAAAAAATGAAGTAGTCTAATGTGTAATGTATTAGAATTAGAAAATTAGGATGAGTTATCCATTTTGTTCTGTTACTTATAATTATTGTTTGAATTGATTGTTTAAAAAAAAGGGCAGATATGAGATTTTTTTTCTTCCTTCTGCTGCCTTTCATTTTATATTTTGTTTTCATATCACATATGTACTGTAATTGTTTTGTATTTTACTTTAAAATGAATAAAAAATTTAAGAAAACACGTGTTTAAACATTATGTTTAAACTTTAAACATTGTGTTTCTGGTCTAATTGGCCTTGTTTTCTATAAATTCCATATAATCTAAAGCTGATTAGTAAATAATAAGCGGACGCAGTTTAATGTGGCACATTCTCTGTCATCAGATGTAAAATGACCAGGCTCGGTCTACCTGGCTATCTCCTGGTGGTAGTCGTACTCCTCGCTCTCCTCCACCCAGTCCAGAGCTCCGCTGGTCGGGTTTGTTCTCCCGCAGAAAGTCTTCATCGCTCGAGTGTCCGGACTGAAGGAAAAGAAGTTCTCCTGGACTGTTTTCTGGTAAAAAATAACAAGATTACAAACACAACGTTGTGGTGAAGACCGCCATATTGCTTGATGACGTCACGATCAATTCTTCTTCTAGTTGACAAAAAAAACTGTAGATGTGCATTACCGCCACCAACTGGTATGGAGTGTATTTCATCAGTCAGGGGTCTGCAACGTTTATGATCAAAAAGAGCCATTTCTTATTAAATTAAACATGTCCAAATACCTGCTACAACTGGGATTCTCAACTGGTGGCCCACAGACAACTTTAAGTGTGTTGGAGGGCGCTTTTCTGGACAGTAGGGGTGATTTTACAATAGTTTTTGCACAGTTTCTAAAAACTAAAACAACAAACTGCATTCTGATGTGATTTTTTTGACTGTGGCAAAATTATGTAATCCTAAATTGAAGAAATGAAGTGAAAGTGTGTATGTTTTACTCCTTGTGATGTTTTTAGTATCCATATACGTACTGTATTTGCAAAATAAATTACAGGAAAACTGCTAGCCCTTTTAGTTGTTATAACCAATAAAATTCAGTTTTATGTCAGTGAAGCTTGAAAAAGCTGTTGCAGAGGAAGCAAAGAGACATGTGGCTCCAGAGCCGCAGATTGCAGACCCCTGGTGTATGTGTACAAACTACTGTATATGTACAGCATATCAAATTCTATATTGTTTTCTTAAAATATATAATCATAATTGTATATGTTTGCTCCCCAAGTTTCTCTGTAGTGCATCTGTTATGTTAAACCTTTTCTTTTCACTCTCCTCTTTGTTCTTGCTCATATTTCTGATATTCTAGTACTTTGTACATGTTGTATTGTTTCATCCTACCGCAGTGCTCACATTTTCCTGTATTGTGTTTCTGTATTTGAAATAGTGTTAAGTCCTGTATTTCCAAATCTCAATGTTATTAATCTTTCTGCTCCTTATCCAGTTCTCGTTTCTCCTACTGCCTTTTTGATCGTTTAAAACCATCGTCCTTTTCTTTCTCCATCCCATCTTTTTTCATTCCTTCTTCAGTTTTGTTTGATGATACATTTTGCCTATATGATTTGTATGTACTGGAAGTTAATATGATTTGGAGTTGCCTTCTTATCTGCCATTTCATTGTATCCCACCATTGTGTGCTCCCTAGTACGAAGCGAAGTGAAGGACAAGGGTCTGGTTTTAACCAGGCTATAAAAATACAAAACATATACTTATTTATAAACATATTAAGTATTCTTTATGTGCACAATATAGTATGTTGCTTGCATAACTGCATGAACCTATTGTGCAATACAACTCAGAACTTTTTTTAAAATCATACTTTACTGCGATGTTTTGCACTGAATGGAATCAGCTAGGGATGCACAGTCCGGACAGTACCGGTAGCTGCTGATGCAGCCTCAAGTACACTTCCAAATGATCATCAGTCATGGTGGAATGGGACTTGAATCTTCATGTGGGAAAAGGTTGACTCACATAAATAAGTGAAGCTGAATACAGTCGAGGTAACATTTCCTCATGTTGGGGAACTTTAAATTCCAGAACTGTCCATAAGCCCGGGACTTGAGCTGAATGTCAGCTTGTCAAAATCTCATCTTCCACTCCAGATATTGGTAAACACCATACGAATAAAAATGCACATCTTAGATGTGCCAGTCTCATCCATGTGCAATGAGAAACACTCAAAGTCCGTGATACCCTGCCAAAGTTGCTGGGTCAAATTCTCGGCCACGGCTTCACAAGAAAAAGAAAAGCTTCTTCAAGAAAAGCTTCGCAGACAGAGACTGCACAGAAGTCTGTTGGAGTCAGCCTCCCCACCATCACAGACATCTACACCTCCAGATGCAGGAAGAGGGCCACCTGCATCATGAAGGACCACACTCACGCAGCACACACACTTTTTGCCTGGTCCCCTCAGGCAGGAGGTTGAGGAGCATTAAATGTAGAACATAAGACTGAGGAACAGCTTCTACGAGGCTGTTAGACTCGTGAATATCTAAACAGAATAATCAGTGTGAAAAATCACATCATGTTGCTGTGTTCATTCGTACTCATCTGATCAGACTCATGTTTGTGCTGTTGTTCGACATAATGTTATGCTACTAGTGCTTGGTGTATTGTTTTGGTTGCTTCTCTTTGTTTAGATTTTATTACAGTTTTTCATTGACATTTTATTGTTGGTTGTTACCGAGACCCTGTGTACATAATTTCATTCCACCACATGTACCACATGTGGTGGAATGACAGTAAAGAAACTCCGACACAGCACTGTGTAACCGTACTTCTTGATACCTGGAGAACTTTGAAGATATTTCTTGTTTGGTTTTAAAGTCTCAGTCAGCACAAGTTCAACAAATACCTCCATCTTGGAAGGACTTCTTGTGCTTAACCATTAAGTGACTCACCTGAATGATGCTTAGCTGCCTTTGCTGTTGTGGTCAGCTGTAAAACAAACAAAGTCTGCTTTCCAGATAACTGTGGTTTTAGTTCCTTCACCTTTTTCTTTCTAAGCTCACTTTTTGTAACGAAGTCAGTGTTGGATAAAATAAATATCCTTTCATCACAGTTAAGTCATTCTGAGGATACAAGATTTTTACAAGGTAGACTGTCACGAGGAAGCTTTCACAGATGTACAAAAACTAAACGCTTTGAGCTTCATCAGAGACTGCACCAAAAAGAGGCAGGGAAAGCTTTAATACACGTTATCAGACAGAGGCGAGGTCTGGGGTCCCTGGACGCCCTAGATATCAGCGCTCTACTCCACACAGAGGGCTGTGGTAGCTCGGTGCATCTGTGGTTGCGTCAGGAAGGGCATCCGGTGTAAAAACAATTGTCAAGTTTTCATACAACACAGTTTGCTGTGGCGACTTCTGACATTTCTTTTAAATTAGCTGTGGTTAATTATAAATGTAAAATCAGATGTATTCACAAAACCGTTAACTTCCTTTCTACAAGAAGGCGACAAATGAGTCCCTAATTCAGGGGTGTCGAACTCACTTGGGGTCAAAATTAAAACCTTTTTCAAACAAAGGGCCGATTTCAGAATCTACGTTAACTCAAATCAGATACCCGACTTCAATTCTTGGTCACAGGTTCCTCAACAAGAGTTTGACTGGTCCCATTTGATGTTCTCTGTTGTGCTTTCATCATCATAATCAAAGATTACTGAAAAAAATCAAGAGATAGAAGTATTTTACATTTCACATCACATATCATCTTGGGGGCCAGAAAAGATGTCAACGAGGGCCCCCAGGCCTTGAGTTTGACACATATGCCCTAAAGCGTTTGTTAACGAGAAGAGTTCTGATCATAATGGGACTTTTTAAAATAATTGTGATTCAACAGATAATAAACCAAATTTAAACAGTCTACAAAACACAATTTTATGCCTAATTCTACGGTGGCCCCAAGGTGTAAATCAACAACATTTGAAAAAACGGAATTACATTTGAAAAAACACAACAAAAACAACAAAAACACAACGTCCAACCTTTGCTTTGACTTTTTAAAATGGCCTTTCTTTCAAAAAGGTCCACACAGGAAGTGTCAGCCAGCTGCAGTTCTATAGGTGACCACTAGAGGGATATAAACTCCAAATATAAAATCTTCAACTACAAAGAAGGTTCATAGCTTAGTTTTTATGCAGGAAAGTTTACAGTGTGTATCTAAAGAATTATTCACAAGGGGGAAAAAAATCAGTACAAAATTAAACATAGCAGAAAACTCACATAAATATAATAAATACAGTACATTTATCACACAAGATGAAAGCATCCCATTTAAACAAGATTAAACTGGAGACAATTTAAAAAAGCATACTTTACAAAAGTGACTTTAAAAGAGCGCAATTATAAAATTAAAGATTTAGCAGCCGAAGTTACTCACAGTTTTCCTGCTGGATTATTTTTCCAGATAAGCTTGTACATTGCTAGTATTTCCTTACGTCTATCAAAGTGGAAAGGTTTGTTGAATCAGAGATTTTACACGTGCGCGAAACAAACTCTTTAAACAAATCAACACATCTGATCAGAGCAAGTAACAATAAAATCAAACCAACTCAAAAGAGAAGGTGTCATGTAATGAGTTTTTGTAGTTTTACAACTGTGTTAATAAATCTGCAGCAGGAGAAACACAAAAAGCACAAATTAATACGAAACTTGAAGAATTTAGACCTGTACCAGCAAGTCATCAACCTAGACCTTTAAAAAAAAATTGATCCATGATGGCCTCCTGTGTTTAGTGATGCTTTGATGGAGACATTATTGTGTATTGCCATCCATGGACTCATCTGTAAAGCATGTCCGGGTCCCTGTCACGCACACTTGGCTGTTGGCAGACAGAAGGCCAGGGTGGAGGGAGGCACCAGGATGTCGGTGAAGATGGGTCGGTATCCGGCTGGAAGAGGGGGGGCACTCTGCTCCAGCAGGTCCAGTACGGCCCCTCGGATGTCCCTGGAGACATCGCCCCGGACGTCCATCAGCACAGTCACGTGCTCCTCGCTGAGGGATCAAAGAGATAAGGACATAAATTTCTAAAAAAAAAAAAAAAAGTCAACGTTTTAAGTTAATACCAGATTTTAAAAGAGGGGAAATCAACTGCAGAATAATACGCAACTGTAATTTTACTTATTTAAAAATGTTAAGTTAAAATAAGGAACCAGTCTGTGGAAAAGAAAACGCTCCAGATAACAGCTTTTAAAACCACCCTCATCTTCTGTTAGACTTCATCAGTTTCAGTTGTTGTTGAATAATTCTTTACAATGTTGTTTCAGTTTATTGAGTTTTGCAACAAAACTGTTTCTGCAGTTTTTGAAGGTCTGACCCAGCATTCAGTGAAGTTCAGGTCTGGATTTTGACTGAGCGACCGCAACACATTTTCTTTGCATTTGTTTTAGGCCGTCCTGCTGAGTTGGAGATTTCTGTTTTGTTGCATCATGACCCGGTTTGGTCCAAGCTTCAGTTGTTGGACAGATCTCATATTTGACTCTACAAGCCTTTGGTCTACAGAGGAGTTTGTGGTCGACTCAATGATTCCCAAAGCATCGATTCTCCACCACTGTGCTGGACAGTTGCTTTGAGGTGTTCAGACTGATTTCTTGCGTTTAAGCTGCCGTTTTCATAACCATCTGCTCACAACAGACTCATGTTCAGGCTGCTGTTTAATACACTGTATTATAATATATTATTATAGTTTAGTGTATACCTTATATCCTTATTTACTCTTTCTTTCTATACTCTATATTTTTGCTATTTTTGGGTGTAACGGGACCTTGAGTACTGTACAGTACACAGTTTTGTTCCACCTCACGTACCACATGTGATTCAAATGACAATAACCTTGAACCTGACTGGAGGAAAAATTAAACCAGCCAAACGTCCTGCTGTATATCCAACATGTCGTCTTTGGTTTCATCTGTTCCAGAAGTCTCGCAGTTTGATGCAACGCTGTTAACAGCTGATGCTTCGTTTGGCAAAGAAAGGCAACCTGATTCTCAGACAAGAAGTGACAGAAACTGGTTCTGACTGGAAGAAGACAAATAAATACCTACGTGCAGTTATGAATCTTGGAGCAAACTGAGCCAAGCGCTGAGTTTTGTCACATCTTATAATCAGATGCTTGTGGTTTATTTAAGTTTTTTTTTTACCAACACATGGTCTACCCTGGAAGAAACTTGCTGGCACTTTCGGTAGCTGTGTTTGATTTTTTCCCCCCACTTGATAATAGTCTTTCCCACTTTAGAAAAACTGAATCCATTAAGCTTGTCAACAGACAACGAGTCAGTTAGTCTGAGATAAAACACTATTAATGTGTGCTGGTAAATCTCATCAATAAAAAAAATCGACCCCCCTCCAGTACACACATACAGACACACACGGTTTGTGGAAGAATATTTATGTTCAGTTGATGGTTACCTGATGTCTGGATATTTGGCTGCAAGTCCAGAAACTTCCAGTGTGAGCATGCCGGGGTCTTTGAGCCGGATGAAGTCGGCCAGGACGGGGAGTAAAGCCAAATGATTCACTTCAGGAACTGACCCCTCACCTTCCTGCACACACAGACAGACGGATCTGATGATATGACAGTTACAGATATCAAAACCTTTATTCAATACTTGAAGGTGTTTAATTAAATCACTGGACTTAAAGGAAGTGGGTGCTGCCACAGTGAGCAAACTCACAAAAGATATGGCAAATGTTTGATGCCCTTTCTGACACAACCTGGGCTCGAGCCAGCAGGCTCAGGATTATGAGACAAAATGTGATACAGCAGCTGTTGCAGTACGTTATGAACTTGATTAAAACATGAATATTTGAAGTGATATCCTCACCAGGCTGTGGAAGACGTCCCTGAGCAGCTGGTCATCCTGCAGCATCTGCTGAGCGAGCTGCTTCCTGTCCTCAGCGCTCCGACACACCAACTTCTTCTGCATCAACGCCCTGACGTACTCCACCACCATCAGCCACTGGGCCTCCTCCTGCAGGCGCTGCAGACACAGAAACCTCATCGTTGTAAGCGTTTAAAGATCCCGTCACACGATGCAGAGGAATCTGTTTCACTCTGAAGAAAGTGGGGATTATTTCTGCTTCTCAGACAAAATCAGTTTGAATCAGATGATTTTCCAGATTTAAAGCTCAGTCTGAAATGCAGTCTCTCCGAATCTCTGACCTGCCGGCATGGCGGTCGAACTCGGCCGTATAGTTCCAGCTGAAGCTCCAGGATGCTGCAGAGTTTTGGGGTGGGATCACCCTGGACCAGCCAGGGTCGGGTGAGCAGTCCTGGGAGGAAGGGCTGAAGGTCCAGCAGCAGGTGGTCCATCACCAGACGACACGCCCGCCGCACCGCCCGGTCCAAAGCTGCCAGAGGGTTGGGAGGCGTCCGAGAGAACTGACCCGCAGACCTGGAGGACTGCTGCTTCTGCAGGGTCTCTGTGGACTTTCTGTATCAGATACAAGACGACACAGACACTTTTTATTTATTTATTTAAAATATTTAGTTCCATGACAACATTTTAAGCTTATTTTAATTAAGTTATTGTATCATTTAAAAGGATATTAAAAGTGATTAATATTTCATCATGAATAGGAGCATTTTTTGCAGCCCCAAATTAAAGGAAGCCTCCAAAAAAAAAAACTGAGAACATGACACCAGAAAACAGAAAATCATCTCCACCAGGATGCCTCAGAGGCATCAACGCCACTTTCAAAGTATTAAAGATGGCCAGCGTGGATCGGGGAAGCCGTCTGAACCAGAACTCTTGACAGAATCTTACTTGAGGATGATGCAGTTGCTGATGGAAGCCAGCAGGTAGTGGAGGTAGAACTTGTTTTTGTTTTTGCTTGGATCTCTACGATGATATTTTCCAAATTCAACCAGAGCCTCCCGAAACCTGAACATTGAAGCAAAGTTTATATTTATTTATACAGAAGACAACGTGCGTCTAAGGCCACAAATCCAAACAAACTGCATGTGACACCTGTTTAAGAGGTTTTCCATCTCATACAGCCCCATCTGTATGGTTTGGTCTCGCAGGGATTCTTTGATCATCAGCGCGACCCGAGCGTTCTCCTCCAGCATCTAGCAGCCAACAAACATCCACATCAAGCAAACTGCACAGACTCAACGCAGGAGTTAGATGGAGAGCTGGGAGTAATTTTACAGACGTGGGAAAACATTTTGAAGAAGCAATAAGAACATAATGTGTTTACAAGCAGAAAATCCTGGGAGGGGACACTCAAAGGTCATTATTGTGAATATGATAAAAACATGATCAGATTAGCGGCTTAATTCAATCTCTTGCTGATGAACGCCTGCAGTTATAAAGATCTGGGACTACATTTGGTCTTACTAAACAATTTTATAATATAGGATCTACAAACAAATAAACAGACATTATAACACTTTCTATACTGTACAACAAAAAGATTCATGCCAAAGGAAAACTGTAATCTAAAACATCTGCATTTATGCAGGCTTTAATTTTATATTGATTGGCTCCCCCATCGCTGGATTAAATTATTAAACAAAAGCAAATATTTTCCCTTGAACTCCAACTAAAAGTTTAAAGAACTGTGCCTTTGGGTGGTCAGCTCATGCCTATGATAAAACAATTATAATTTGCTCTTTGAATCTAAAAAGCTGTAGTTAACTCCACGTTTTGCTATTATTGTATTTTATATTAATGGGTGTTGTTTTTGTACTTTAAATGTTTTATGCAACTCTATTTTCTTTAGTCATTTGTTCTCATTAGCAAGAAACTGTTCCGAGTTGTTTGAATAAACTATTTAAAAGCCCCGACAATCAAAACACGTCATGTTAAACTATTTTTATTTAATAAAGACTTTCTTTAGTCATGTCAAATTTAACAACGTTTTAAAATGTAACTATTGTTTGACACTAGAAGTGAGAATCACATTTGAAAAACTTAACTGCACAGCAGACACCATTTTTTTTATAAATACAGCTACAGCTGTATTTTCCTCTGTATATTAAAGTAAATAAAGTATGTGGTGTTGCTCTTTCCAGCTGTGCACCCCTGATGTTCATATTATGTAAACATCTTGTTTTTACCATCATGAATACAAAGAAGTGGGCTGACAAAGTCTGCACTGTATGTACTGCGAACAATCTGGTTTGGGGGATGGAAGATTTTAAAAATGTATATTTTAAAATCTTTCTGTAAAGTAATCGCCCTGTTTCAGAATCTTGCAGTCAGGTTGTTGCTTTAAGACTGCAGCTCAGCAGTACCAGGCTGACGCAACAATCTCTAAATTCAGTTAATGCAAAATGTGACAAGAATTAGCACAAGAGAATATATTTACTTTTTATTTTATGTATTACACAGATTAAACTGTATAAAGTAAATCTGATTTAACGAGGTAATTTTTTGTTAAATAACACTAGAAATGTACTTAAATTGGAGTGACTGGAACAAATACAGTTTGACCTTTGACCTGTTCTCCTTCACACTCATAAGTTTATCAAAGTGTCCTTGAGCGCCATACTCATTCCTTTAGATTCCCTGTGTGTGTATATTTTTGTTTCAGGTTACCTTGTAGGGACCAATTTTACAAAAAAAGCATGCATTGTGGGAACCATCTATTCTTTATGGGGACTAAAGCCAGGTTCCCATAAGGAGAAGTCTCAATGTGGGGTTAGGTTTAGGACTAAGGTGTGAATTGTGGATGGGTCAGGGTTAGGGCTATAGAAAACGAATGGAAGTCAATGCAAAGTCCCACAAAAAGTATGTTTACAAGAATGTTCATGTGTTGTTTACCTGTGTGATAATAGTGGGCAGGCTGGTCTGGTAGAAACCCTCATGGTCCGTATCGGGCTCCTGGTCTCTCTGCCAGTCTTGCAGCTCCACCTGCAGAGCTTTGTGCATCCACTCTGAAACGCTCCTCTGCAGCAGCAACGAGTCACAAACAAACCCAAGCATCATAACATTTTACTAACTTTTATTTAGTTTAACTGTTCAGACTATCCAACATGTTCAAATAAAAACAGTTGGTGTATATCCCGTATTTTCAGTGGTGCCACAAAACTCCCCTCACAATGTTGAGTTGGGCTTTTCTGATGCTTCTGAACAAAGCTCTCAGATTATATCAGGTGGATAATCTGGAAGAAACGCTTTAGGTTGACTCACCTGAACACTTTGTACGTATTTGCTCTGCAGCTGCTCCAGACCCTCGGTGGAGATGAGCGGACCCAGTTCTGCCCTCTCAATATCAGCCACCAGCTCTGGGTGTCCCATCATATCTGGGCTGCCAAAACAAGAGCATCACACTCAGATCGACTGTGTTTAAGGTCCAGGAGCTCTGCATTTCATCTTAAATATTTATTGTAATGCAACAACAATGATGTGAGGCACAGGTTTTGTAACGAGCCAGTCAAGTTTCTTGTAGACAACAACTTACATTAAAGCTGATATATTTAACTTTTCTAACAATATTTTTTAAACATATTTCTTCACTCTGTCACTATCTCCTGACAGACTGATGTTAGACAAAGTAATCTCTGAAAAAAACTATAGTCCCCTTGCTTCTCTAAAAGCATTTTTTTTTAAAACACAGTGACCCGCCGTTAACCAGCCAATAAAAACAATTTTTAACCAGCCAATAAAAACAGAGCTTCTCACTTCGCTCCTAACCCACGCCCGTCCCAGCCCGCAGCAGCCGCGCAGGTTCTTGTTCAAAGCATTGCAAATCGATGCAAAACTGTTTTGTATGTGACACAAATGTATTAAATTCCCCTTCTTCATCCCTGATCTGGACTTTTGTTTTGTTTTTTGCCAAAAGTCAAGTGATCGCTTCCTCCTCTGCTGAGTCCATGAATGAATTGAGGAAATGAATGAATTTGTCACAAGCAAATTAAACTCGGGTTCAACGTGGCTGCAGAGGCTCTGCAGATTTCCTGGTGTTCTGGTGTGCTGGACCAGCGCTCCACGTTTTTATTTTATTTTTTATAACGTTTTATTAACATATAAACACAGAAATTCGGAGCGGCTGCGACAGGACATGAAGTGGAGGCGGAGTTAAGGAAGCTGAGCTGAATTACATCGAGAGCGAGGGGGAACAGAGCCATATATGGCTCTGAGGGGGAGGGACCAGAAACATGTCTCTGTTCAAAATTTTTCTGTTCCAGCGTGTTCCAGAAATTACATATAGCAGCTTTAATACATTGAACACAAAGTTAAGAAAAACGTTTTTTTTTTAAATCAAATTGATACTTATAAACTGCTGTTATAGGAAAAATAAAATTTAATAATTTTAAAGAAAAATATTTAGTTATGGCACCAGTTATTCTCCTTCAATTCTTGTAACCCTCTGGTGACATCTTAAATCTCCTGCAAGACTGACTTTTAAGTCAAACATACAATGAGTATAGCTCGGAGTAATTCTTGAAATGACAATTTAGATACAATTTTTAAAGAAAAACATAAACTTAAGTTAAAGTTTATTTAAAAAAAAAGGAAAAAGCTGAAAATAGGAGAGAACGTGTGATTATTTTTTAAAAATTAATTAATTCATTTTAAATACAACACAAAAAACAATTGCATATTTGAGACCGTACAGTATAAAAGTAAAATGAAGGGATGCAGAAAAAAGAATAAATCTCGTTTTTTTCTGCCCCCTATTACAAAGATAATTCAAACAAGACAAAAAGAACAACAAGAAAAAAACCAATCTAAAAAGTTACAGATTGAAGAAAGGAAAACAACTCGTATAGTTCCAAGAAAGAGAATTTCAAAGAAGACATCATTACAGGATATTGTTATCATTTATATTTTTGCAAGATCAATCATCAAGATTTTGATATTTTTTAAAAATAGTCATTGATTTAGCATTTTTAATTCCAGTTTCCAAATTATTCCAAAGTTCAATTCCTTTGAGTGAGGTTGACCGACCCCTTAAACTAATAATAATAATAATAATAATTGTCTAATCTTGTCATCTGCGTATGTTTCCCATACACAGACGAAATTCGTCTCTGCATTTAACCCAACCACCTACCAGGCGGTGCAGTGAGCAGCCATAGAAGGCGCTCGGGGAGCTGGAGAAATAGGTGTGCACTCATAGACACCCCAAGATGTGTAGTGGCCGGGACGCGAACCCGCGTCCTTCGGGTCCCAAGTCAAACGCCCTAACCACTACACCATCTTGGCTCCTATAGTTCTATATCTTGGTTTCACAAAAATCTCTGTTCCTTTAAGATTATAACAACTTTTACATTTGACAAAAAACGTTTGTATATTCACTGGTAGTTCATTTTTATGAGCTCTACACATGGTAAATGGTAAATGGAGCTTATTTATATAGTGTAATCGACAGGATATTGTAATCCACCAAGTCATGGAACTTCAACAATTTCAATTTGTGAAATAATGCGCTTGAAGGGTGACAATACATGTAGTGCTTTCTGGTAATTATTCTTAGCGCTCTCTTTTGTAGTTGTAAGGGAACATGAAGGAGACCATATATTGTGTCTTTAAACACATATAGTGTCACCCAGATGTAACTAAAGGATTTTAACAGGGGTCAGTATTAAGCTGACCTCTTTATCCTTAATTAATCTACTTATTCAGATTGAATAGTAAATTCACGGATTCTTTTCTTTTTCAGTTTATTCAATATTTCTGTGATCTTTGTGATGGATAAATAACCATAGCCATTAAGTGACAGAAAACGGTGATTTTAGTTTGGTATGCCAGGAGACACTACCATTTATTTAAAATAAATCAACTAAAATCAACATTATTACACTTGATTGACAGGATTTCACTTTCTTGCAATTTAACACGCATCAACACACTTAATGTAACACAACAGACAAATATGATGTTAAATATTTAGTCTGAGGGCTCTTTAGCTTAAAATAGTTTCCAGCTTAGATTGAGAGAAAAAGATAGGAGGAAGATGGGAGATGGTTTAAAGGAAATTATCTTGAGCATGATACCAAAAGTGACACTTCCATCCGACTTCTGCTAAAATCCAGGTACGTTTTGTAAACAGCTCTTTACCTTTCGACGACGAGTCTGATAAAGAAATGACACCAGCCTTCAGATGCACAGAGTCCTTTAGTCCCAGCACGTCCAAAACTGGTTCTAGTTTACGTTTCAACGTCTCCTGGTTTCGCTTGGTCATCAGAGAATATGTCAGCTTCAGGCCTCTGACTTCAAGATAAACTTATTCCAGGAAGGAATAAACAAAGTTTTGAGCTTACGCTCGTTCGAAGTGGACCCATAACAACATGTTATCAGTCCCAGCTGGATGACGAGTCCTTAGCGCGTGACTGGTGGTCATTCAGCTCTTTGGGAAGGTTCACATCTCTTTTGAAGTTCCCAGAAACTCTGGAACCTTCTGGTTCCTTCCAAACTCTTGCAGACTCTGAAGTTCCAGCAACAGCTTAGAACTTAAAGCAGGATCAAAGAGAGGAGTGAGGCTTGTCTTATCACGACCCAAGGTTACAGCCAGCAGCAGAGGGAAATGTTTAGGAACAGACAGAGAAAGCTGGAGCCCTGCTCATGAAAACAACGGATTAGCTGTCTTCTGACTTTCTAAACAGAACCGTCCGGTCTCTGTGACCCGAGACTTCACCTTTAACACAGCAGTGAACACAGTTTAAACTCTTACAGAATAACATAGCTTAAAAGCACACATCATGAAAATGACAAAAGTTATTCTTTTGATCACATTAGAATAAAATCAAAGATAGAAATAGTCTCTTTTGGTGACTATGTTCTAAGACCACAACTAGATGAATGATTTTGTAGCAAATGTCTTGCTTCACTGAGAGGTCAGTAAAGGTCACCACTGGAACAGTTCAAAAGTACACAGGTGTCTTAAAGTAGACATGGTCATGCCCACTACATAGTACAAAAACAGGTTCCGTGAATGACTTACAAGCTTTACCCCAAACATCAATACAATAGATTATGTGTGGGACAATAATTGTATTGTATAACAAGTATAGAGATCATTTAACAGATTCCTTATCCTATATAATACAGCAATAGCTGTAGCTATTTTTATCCTGACAGAATTTATATGAGGTTTCCACGTCAGTTTATTGCCAATAATAACACCCAAAAACTTTATTTCACTCACAAGACAAATCTCAACACCATCAATCATGAGTGGAAAATCTACAGTTTCCCTTTTTACACTGAATATCATGATTCGACTAGTTTATTAGAAGTGAATTAGGGAGATTTCCAAAATGATGTTGAAGTACAGAATAAAAAATGTGCCTCACCTGTTGTAAATGTGCAGCACCCAGTTGAGCACTGCAAATATTTCACCGCTCTCTAGATCCCAGCTGCTAACCTAGGACAAAAATAACATTTAGAACTGGAAAGACAAGCTGAAAACTTTAAATCATCATTAAGCTACGGACAGTGTATGCAGGACCGGCCCAAGCCTCCATGGGTCCCTAAGCAAAATTTGGTTTGGGGCCCTCTATTTTTGTTAATAATGTGGATTACTGCAATCAACAGTCAGATGATCAGATCATTCACTGACCTAACATAAACCCATTGCAACTCTGACAGCCCTGGTTACATTATCCTATGTGTATTTTGGTACCAAAAGTAACTAAAGAGGGAAGAAAAAAAACACCAGTACGATGTATTTTACTGCATCTGGTTTATTAACTTTGGTTCCAAAGAACTGCAACAGTAATGTTCAAAATAATTTGGAGCGCAAGATCAACAACAAACAACAGATAAAAATAACTTGGATGCATAAAAAATAATTAAATTGCGCAAAAACAGACAAAAGAAAATAAAATATCAAGGAAATACTTAAATAATGTAAATGAACAATGAAACCACGTTAAATGGTTTAAACAAAGAAATTTAGAGTTGAATAATTAGTTCTTAAAACTATGTAAATGTATGTAACAATTTGCAAAAGCTGAACTTAAAATATTAAATAGAATCACTTGGAAATCATTACCCCCCAAAAATTATAATCTGTTGCACTTTAGGGGCCCCCTAGTGGCCCCGGGGCCCTAAGCAGCTGCTTGGTTTGCTTATGCCTTGGGCCGGCCCTGGGTGTATGCAAATTAAAATACATTTTAAAGGCTACAGTGAAGGGTGTGTGCATCACAGCATGAATATCCAAAGAAGCTGCAGTAAAAAAAAGGTGCGAGTCACATGACTGACCTGAGTCAGGTGTGTGTGTAAACAGCGGTGGCTGGCCTTCAGGTAGGCTGCAGTCAGCTGGTAGTGTGGCGGGACGCAGTGCTCTAGCAGGTGGCGTACAGTGGCGAGGTCGGTCATGATGCCGTGCTGCAGAGCAGAGAGGTGACCCGCCAGACCCGGACCACGTGTGTGCAGGTAGGACACGCTCCGAAATCTCGCTAACACGGCCTCCTCCAGCACCTGAGGTGAGAAGAAACCATACAGAGAAACGATAGATGTTGAAGTTGTGATGTGACCACCGCATCAGGTGGTGCTGACCTGGAAGAAGGATGTCCTCCAGCAGCGGGGTCGTCCAGGAGGCAGGGGCCTGCAGCCGCCTTCAGCCCTCTCTGCCAGCAGAGCTCGATCCAGGGCCTCCTCACGCTCCACTATCCTCACAGCTGATACGAACGGTGTGGGATTCTGTCGGGCCAGAGCCAGAGCACTGCTCACCACCGCCCACAGCTCCTTCCCTGCAGGATTAGGGAGGAGGATGAGAGTGAGGGCAACAAGTTTACAGAACTAAACTCAGTCTCTGCTGTTCTCATTTCATGTGGACCTACTTTGTCCTGCAGATAGACTTTATGTTTTTTTAGCTTTAATGTTTTTGTAAAGTTTCAGAAAAGCCCTTCATAAATAACGTTTCAAACAAAAAAAGTTCAAGACTATTTTAAGAAATTACAAGAAAATCATTTTCTGGACAGAAATGATCAAATAAATTAGGAGTTGTGTTGATTTATGCGCACAGTGTGGGCATATTTTTGTACAGGAGCACCTTTCACACGATCACATGAAAAATCTTTGATCTCGCTGCACAGCTTTGAAATGAAACATGCGCGCTGTGCATCAAAATGTGCAGCTCAAATATGCTATGCTTTGACTTTTGTTAGCAAAATAACTATGATGGTCAAAAGAGTTTAGGTGAAACAGGTAAAAAAAAACAGCCTTATTTGGAGCTCCACATCACAGAGCTCAGTGAAGGAATATATTCAAAGTCACAGAAAGTTAAACTTCACACTCCTGAACTGGCATTTTGATGTGTTTTATACTTTAATTTTTATGAATTTCCCAGATTTTTCTATGAAATGTCCAGGAGACTTGATGATGTCCCCAACTTTTGAATTATCTAGAACATTTGCTAACAAACTCCTCTAACTCCCCTTAGGTACATTTTATAACTTGAACTCTAAAACTTCTGAATTTCCCATTTTTTAAATTACATAGTGTGTCTCTTTATGAGACAGTTTTCTCTTAAATCCCCTGAAAATGCTGAGAGCACACACCCAATCTTCCACAGACTTGAGTTAGCTCAAAAATCTTTCAGAACTGGAAATTAGGCTTTTTTATTTATTTAAACCTACATAAAACCCAGCAGAAACATAAAAATTCACATATGAAACCATCAATCTTCTGACACTCGGTTAAAAAAAGATTTTAGAATCCAACTTGTAGATTTTGCACAGCGACAGTTTGTCCGGGGCTTAATTTTCAGTCCGTCTCTCTTATATTTACAATCAGGGAGTGACAGATTCAGGTGTGTGGTAACCACAGTGACCATAACGAGCCACTGGCACCAGCGTTCCCATTTCATTTGAGGTTATTTCTTTTTACCATCATCATATATCAAAGTGTGCGTTTCTTAGTTTAGATCATTACGAAATGGATGTTGGAGTTTAAGGCTGCGTTGGCAACTTTCAATATAATAATTTAAAAGATCAACATAAAGACAAAGAAAATAAAGATCTAATTGTGTATATTCTGCTGAGCTGATGCCTATCCTAGCAAGGACAATCTAAAATAGTAAAAAAAATACATATTTTCCGACTTAGTAAAAATTCACAATATGACGTGTTCTGTTAAAGGTGCTATGTGTAACTTTTTGTAGAGCACAGAACTTAGAAACATTTTCAACAGGCAAAGCATTCTGATCCCTCCCCCTCAGAGCCATATATGGCTCTGCTCCCCCTGGCCCTGCTGAAATTCAAATTCAAGCTCTGTTTTTATTGGCTGATTCAAATTCAAGCTCTGTTTTTATTGGCTGATTCAAATTCAAGCTCTGTTTTTATTGGCTGATTCAAATTCAAGCTCTGTTTTTATTGGCTGGTTAACGGCGGGTCACTCTGTGTTTTTAGTGTTTTTATAAATGCTGATAGAGAAGCAAGGGGACTATAGTTTTTTTCAGAGATTACTTTGTCTAACATCAGTCTGTCAGTAGATAGTGACAGAGTGAAGAAATATGTTAAAAATATATTGTTATAGTTACAGACTGCATTACAAAGTTACATAAGTGCAGCTTTAAGGTTTACAAAAGTCTTTATCCATATTCTATTTATATATAGTTTGTTCATCAAAACTGTACAAACTTTTCTGCAAGGTTTTGAATTTCATGTTTTTCCTCCCAGCATCACTCAGTCAACTGATCTCCTTACCCAGGGCGTCCACCAGTTGTCCCACTCCAGAGAAATAGCTGGCCACCAGCTCCTTGTCCTCCACGCTGAGAGCACTTCCTGTTGTGCCAGCGGCCCCGTGGATCTGCCAGAGGATGTCGTCCTGCCATCGCTCCAGGTCCATCAGCCGGGTGTGGGCCTCCAGAAGCCGCCGGGACTCCACCAGACGCTCCGTCTCCGACACCATGCTACGCACTGCAGGAGTTTACACGAGAACACCATGAAGTAACTTGAAACAGTTGGAGTTGCTTCCTGTAAGAGCAATGTGTCAACTATATACTGTACTGAGGAAGGCAGTGGAAAGAAACTTTAGATGGTTTTGAATCAGAAATAGTGACAATATTTGTGACCTGTGCTGGTAAAGTGAGTCACAACGAGGACAATTTCAATACAGAGCAATTGTCATTTCAAATTCTGCTTCTGAAAAACTTCAAAATGAGACGAATGTTTATTGAAATTAGGTGATCACCGGAATAGCAACAGGCTAGTTTTGTTTACAAGAGTGCCAATTTGAAAACATACATTTATTGGTCTAGAACAGGGGTCTGCAACATGAGGCTCCGGAGCAACATGAGGCTCTTTGGTCCTGCAGCAGTGGCTTTTTCAAGCTTTGACCAAAACTAGCAAAACACTGAATTTAATTGGTTGTTATACAAGCAAACAAAAAAGAACTAGTTTTAGCTGTTTTCCTGTCATTTCTTTTGCAAATATTCATTTGAAACTTTTTGCTTTACTTCTATACTAAATTATGTTTTCCACAATTATATATATTTTTTGAGTGAGTTAAACGTCTGTATAGTTCATTGTTCTTTTTTTATTTAAAAAAACTGTTTCCCCCCTCTTTACAATAATTTTGTCTTTTCATGTCTTAAAGTGTAAAAAATATAAATCATTGTTAAAAAGCATTAGATATTTTTAGCTTTATAATGTCACCCCTACCGACCACAAAAGTTTCCTCAAAAGTCTACTCCAACAAACCCAAAGTGGCCCATGGGCCACCAGTTGATAATAATAATAATAATAATGTCTATTCCTGTCATCTGCATATGTTTCCCATACACAGACGAAATTCGTCTCTGCATTTAACCCAACCACCTACCAGGTGGTGCAGTGAGCAGCCCGAAAGCGCCCGGGGAGCTGGAGAAATAGGTGTGCACTCATAGACACCCCAAGCTGGGTAGTGGCCGGGGCGCGAACCCGCGACCTTCGGGTCCGTAGTCAAAAACCCTGCCACTAGACCATCTTGGCTCCTTAAGTAACCACAGTTGTGGTAGTGTTGTGGCTCTGGACACATTTAATTTAGTGAATGAAGGTGTAAAAATGGCTCTTTTGATCGTAAAGGTTGCAGACCCCTGGTTTAAAATTATGTCATCAGGAATTCCAGAACTATATATAAAAAGGGGAAACCCTAATCGTCACATCCTGATGCATGCTCAATAATCCAGGTAGAAAAATCTAACAAAGTTGAGTCAGGTCCTCTGGACAGATGCAAAAAGGAAAATAACAATAATTGTTGAACCATTTAATCTTTTATCTAAAAAGACTCCAATCAGGCTGAGGAAGTATTTTGGATAAAAGACGAAACTGTTCAATTTATTTACTTTTCGCATCCGTCCAGATGGCCTGACTCAACTTTGTTAGACCTAATCTTCATAATTATGCTATTGTTAGAAAATTTAGATTTAAAGATAAATTAGCAAGATTGTTTGCCACGCTGGTGACTTTATGGATTCATTTATACACAAATCTGACTTGGGGCACATATAAGTTTATTTCTTTACTTTTTTGCACTGCAGCTTGTGCTGATTCCAACTCAGTTTGCCAGCACGGGTTACATTTTATGACCAAATATGACCAAAGCTTGTCAGGTTAACAACATCATTCTTTGGTTCTGGGTGCCACAGTTCAGAATAATTCACATTTACAAACTAGTTGCATTATCATGGACTGACATCAGTACAATTCTGAACAATTATTGAACGTGTCAGTTACAGTGAGATGACTTGTTTTGTAAGAAAATGAACGTGTTTGGGATTCTCACCAGAATAAAGTCGAGGCAGGTTGCTAACGGCGGCGAGGAGCTGCCGGTGGGTGACGGACACCTCCCTCAGCCTCTCCAGAGACTTCATGGTGTCTGTGTTTCCGTCAGATTCCAGTCCTGCTTTCTTCAAGGTGTGGGACACCTCCTTCAGCTCGGCTCTGGCCTCTCGAAGCTGCTCCAGACCCCAGCCCACCCCCTCCAGGTATGACTGGACCATAGACTGCAAACAGATCACAGGATGTGCTGATTTACAGACGACACCACTGAAAGATTCAGAATGAACTCTACAGGTTCCCCACACCATTTTGCATTTAAACTAATTCTGAATACTTTGTGCTATTTTAGCTGCTCCTAAATTAAAAATGCATAGCTCATTCAGGAGAGGTTCTATGGTTTATTTGAGTTTTGTATTTTAATATTTTTAAATAAATATTTACAAAAAATTTCCTTCTAGCAATAAGCTAAGCTGTTTAGTTCATTCAAAAACATGTTTTTTTTAATATTCGTTTCAGCATACTTGCTCCATTTTTTTTTTTTACTTTGCATGCTATTTCAGTTACTGTTCAGCTATTAGCTTTTGTCTAGCCTTTTCTTACTTTTAGCTACTCTTTTGTTCTTTGAACCTTTAACAAGCAATTTCTACACTTGCGTAGCTGTTTGATATTTTAACAAGTCTTTTGCTACATTTTTATTTTAATTATCATTTTGCTACTTATGCTTATGTTTTGAGAAGGGGAGTGGTTGTGCAGAGGTTAGAGGTGAGCCTGCCTTCAGAAGGTCACTGGTTCAATCCCCCAGACCGACAACATCAAAATGTGGGTGGGAAAGGTAAGGCACCTACACCTGCCTCCACCCTCATCTGCCCCACTCTGGGCCCTTCAGCAAGGCCTTCAACCCCCACCATCTGCTCCCCCAGGCGTCCTAGTTGACAGCTCTCTGCTCCACACAGAGGGCTGTGGTAGCTCGGTGGTTGCGTCAGGAAGGGCATCCGGCGTAGAAATAATTGCCAAGTCTTCATGTGAGTCAGTTCACTGTGGCGACCCCTGAAGAAGGGAGCAGCCGTAAAAAAAAATAGAATTAAAAAAACAAAACATGTTTTGCAACATTTGCCTTTAGCTAGTATTTTGTTGACTTAAAACTTTTTGTTTTGCTACATTTGGCTTTGAGCTTATATTTAACTTATTTTAGCTAGTGTTCGGCTCTCTTTAGCTTTTTGTTCTGCTCCTTTAAGCTTTAACAACCCGTCATTCAACACTCAGCATTCGCACTGGATTTCTGCAGAAAATGTGATCTTCCAAGTTAAACTGATTTTTCTGCATATTTCAATTTAATTCATTTCAATTCAAAACTACTTTATTAACCCAAAGGGAAATTAAGTGTTGTTGTAGCTCATCATCCTGGTTTCATTCGAGAGTTGTTCGATACTGATAGCTGTGGGCAGGAAGGATCTCCTGCAACGAAGCTGAAGAATCTGGCCACAGATGACGATCCGTCCACCTGGATCCAGCTTGATGTCAGATCCGGCGGGCCTCTTGGTCTTCCTGGGCAGCAGACTGCCCGAATGCCTCCCTGAGTGATGGTCACTCCTTCCAGCAGCCTGCCGAGCTCCTCGTCACCACAGAAAGACAGCGGAAGGTGCCGGGGGACGTTCCCGGTCCTCCCGTTGTCATGAGCCAAGTTTCCCCACCAGCTCGATCTCGGCGATCAGGTACTCGAGCACCTCCGCCATATTGACGGGAATTCATCCACGGCGCCTCCTTTTCAACTCCTTTGGTATTTGGGGCTGTATTTGAGGTATTTGAGCTCTTGAGATGTTAATCAGCTGCTCCTGGTGGTTAGAAAACTCCTTGTTGCCATGGTTACGCATCATAACAAATGGCCAAAGTAAAAAGGTTTTGGTAAAAATTCTTCCAGCTGCATAGCATCCGATACCAGAGGAAATAATCATCCGAAAAAAGTGATTTACATCCAGAAAAAAGAGGAATTGAAAGTTTTCAAAAGCAATAACTCAGAATGAAAGTAACAGAGCTACTCCAACATGAGCCACCCCGAGTGGTGCAATTCTAGAACAAGACCATTTGGGCTCGTTCAATATTTGTTGTTGTACCTTGAGTCTGGTGTGAACCGAGGCCGTCCTCTGACTCTCCCTCTTCCTGTACTGGCTCAGTCGTTCCAGATGTTCAGGGCGACAGAAGACACCCGACGCCCACTTCAGGGCAGCTCCACGGGCCAAACGCTCCGCTCTCTCCACCTCTGGCCATGCTGTTCCCTCCGACACCAAGTCTGACAGAAAAACAGATCATGAGGCGCAGTAACGTTTGTTTTTGCATTTTTCTCCCACTGGCTGTGAATACATTTTGATTTGAAAATTAACAATAATCTCAGTTTAATAAGCCAGATCCTTAAAGCTGGAATCTCCTAAAGCACAGCAAGATAATGTTGCAAGATTACACCTCAGTGATGTTGACTTCAGCCAGTTAATTGCAACAAAAATAAATCATAAAAGCTGCAACATATTTTTTAGACATTTTTGTAGGATTTTATATTATTCACCTTTATTTAGGCTGGTTAATCTCATTGAGCCTCGAGGACTCATTTACAAGAGAGACCTTTCTACAAACTAAAGAATGATGACAACAGCAACAGTAGAATTTCCTTGAACAATCAACAATAGACAAACATAAGAGAGGCATACAGATTATTATTTCTTAACAAGTTAAAACAAAGATATCAAAGTAGCAAAACAGACAGATTATAAGGCAGATGTAGAAAATCAAAAACAGGAACATGTCTGCATTGGTTTTTGCCAGTATTCCAACAGATTCTTAAAACCATTTAGAGAGGTCAAGGTTGAGAGCTTCAGATCAAACTATATAAGAATCACTTATTCTTTTCTGCAGATCATAAAACACACAAAGTCAGAGTACAGTATTTTGTGGTGGTGTTGACTTTCTGTTTATCAGCTAAACTGATCAAGAGATTTGATGCTTCACAGACTTCTTGAGGGAAATTCTTCTTATAATTGGACAAATTAGGCCTCAGTTGGATAAGCACTTTAAAAACGTCACGGCTGGAGGAATCTCTTTTTAAGTAAATTACTCTTTGAACCCAGAACACAATTTTTCCCATGGCAGGAAAGCTGGAACTGGCTAATTTTTGTTTCTTGTTAAGTTATGTCAATCTTTCTGCTGCAGCTCTGCTCCCAAATAATGTTTGCAGAAACAAAATCCTCATGTGCTGCGAGGTTTGTTCCCAGCTGGGAAGTCATCTCTCAAAAATGGT
Source organism: Garcialebias charrua (assembly GCA_038048925.1). Classification (NCBI taxonomy): domain Eukaryota; kingdom Metazoa; phylum Chordata; class Actinopteri; order Cyprinodontiformes; family Rivulidae; genus Garcialebias; species Garcialebias charrua. The sequence goes on from JBBPBX010011742.1 coordinate 45,488, forward strand.
TATGTAAGCAATTTCATGTGTTTTTAATCTATTTCTCATTTGGCTGCAAAAATAATAATGTTTTCTCATCATTTTTATTGACATGCAAGTGTTATTGTTGAGGTCAATGTCAAAAATCATGATAAATTAGACAGAGAGAATTAAGTTACATGACTTTAAAAAAAAGACAACTACACTGCACGATGCTCAGTCAGAACTAAAACAAGATTTTTTTTTATTGTTGTCACTGGGTGGATAACTTATAGAACCTTGTTTTATTTTACACTTTAATTAGATTCCAGTTCAGAAATTAAATAAAATGAGGAGCAAAAGAATGGGGGACAACAAAATCACACAAGGAACTCAGAAAACAACAAGAAATCATCTGTAATGCATGGCAAAAATGACTGCCAGAGATTTTTAGATTTCTTGTGATCTCCTCTGACATTTATTGCAAATCAACCCTCGTGCACCTTCTTAGAACTAGACAAGAGTACATCTGGGATGCTTTACACATGTTGACAAGCTATTATACAGCAATCTATAGCAAAGACCTGGACAAAGATCTTTTACAAACTTTGGCCTTTATTTTTCCTTGACCTTAGAGCTGGGGTAATGAAAAGATGATGCTATACATGATATATAATAACCGTATTTTAACTTTGACCTTGATTTAGAACCTTGACCTTGGAGCTGGGGTGACGATGTGTCTAGTGATGATGCTTTATGTGCATCAAGTTTGATTAAATTGTTTTAGGCTGATTAGAAGGATGCAGACAAGAGAAAGTTTACGTACAGAGGGACAGATTACCATATGTTCGTCCTTCAATAGCCGTATAATAAAAAAATTAATATGCTTCAGAGCATACCGGGTACATACAATTTTTTGTTACTAATAATTGACTGATTCTTAGAAGTTTCCATTTAATAAATGATCCAAAGCAAAACTGAGATGGTATTAACTAATTTTGCTTTTAGTTTTCTAAATGAACATTTGCTAAAAAAAAGAGGTTTTATGTTGTAGTCCACCCTGTGGTCACTAACGGTGGGAAAAAAATACAAATAAGAGGTAAAACCAGACTGTTTAGATGGATCCAAACTTTTTGCTGAGCAGCAGCTCATATTGATGTTTTTGAAAGGAGATATGCTGCACAGTCTGAGTCACAGTGTTTTTTTTTCTGCTGCCTAATGGAGACAATCTTTTTAGCTCTGCTGTCATCTGTTAGGTGAGGTGGGCACCATCTCATTGCTGATGTCAGTCAGTGAGAAGACGCTGCCTTGCAACCAGAGTCACGTGACATTTGAACTATTCTGACTGGTCTTAATTGAACAATGTGCTGATAAGATAGTCAGAGTGATGCTCAGTCACTAGAACAGGCTGAGACATGTAAACTTGGTGCACTGCACAATCAGAATACAATTTCTATAACAATGTCATGAGTCTTCTTGTGCAGATGTTTGGACGTCAAAATTCCACAAACAGGCCTGTTTCTGTCTTATAAGAGGTCATGAGACACTGGTATTTTCCACCCAGACCAAATGTGATGCTGAAACGTCAGCAGCTCAACAAAACAAACCACTGAGCTCCACATGCAAGACAGAGATGAGTGTAATGTAATCTACCTCTGCAGCAGCTCGAAACAACAACATGACTGTTACTCACTGATAGATGCACCATAATGCTGCAGACAGGTTGGTATGGAAACCAGCAGAACCACAAAATACAGGTAGTCCTCGAGTTACGGCGATTCGGTGTGACGAACGCATCTTATTAATAAAAATAAATTAATTAATTAATTTTGGGGGAAAAAAATCTTATTTCATGTGTACAGCACTTTGTTGCAGCTGTGGTTGTTTTAAATGGCTTTATAAATAAAGTATTATTATTATTATTTAGAAGCCGATTAACGCAGTTTCCGGCAGTGTCCGCCAGTTTTCGGCAGTGTGTTCGCCAGCTTTCGGTTAGCTTCGGTTGGCTCCGGCCAGCCGGCTTTGGAGGACCGTGTGTCCGATGAGAGGTTGACTGATACGGATAAATGAGTTGGAAACGCTCGGTGAACTCTGTGGACGTCTCAGGCCCGGAGCAGCAGCCGCAGATCGCTCCGCCGCATCCCACCACGCCGGCCGACACCACCAGCTCACCGCGGGATCCGGTGACCATCCCACCGCTACAGTCCCTGCCATCAGCCGGTGTTCTGTGCGGGCGGCGGAGAGGCCTGCTGCGGCCGGGAGCTCACCTCGATGTCCGCCTGGCAGCCTCAGATCTTGGATGACACTGAGCTAACATGCTAAAACGCGGAGAAACAGCTGCGCAGCCTTTTGGAGGGGCTAACATGCTAACGCAGCGCAGCCTTTTGGAGGGACACCGCGGAAAAACTCCCAGTAAGTTACCAACTCCTTTTCCCTTCATTATGGCTCCAAATGTATGGAGTTAACATGCTAACAGGCCTTCCTGTAAACAGTTTGGACCACGTGAAGCAGCACGAAGCTGAAGAGCTCGGACGGAGACAGGCTTGACCAGTCACAGTAAGAAATTAAAGGGGACCACACATGCAAAATTCACTTTTTAATGTTTTTTTACTAAACTTTGGGTATTTACTTCATAAAAAAACAGTCCTTGTGCCAAAAAAATGCACCCAGTGGTTTATTTACTCTAAGTAGATTTATTTTACTGTGATGAAAACGGTTCGTTTTTGAAATAAAATGGAAGTCAATCGCGCCTGTGACGTCACAGGCGCGAGGACAACCCACCTCAAACCTGAGTCCAGCCCCTCACCTGGTTAGGCTCAACCCACTTCTGTATTAAACACATGACTGTTGTTTTTCATGATTTCATCTCATCTTTTGTTTATATGTTCTTAATTTCATGTGTACAGCACTTTGTTGCAGCTGTGTTTTTTTAAATGGCTTTATAAATAAAGTATAATTGTTATTTTTATGTTTTAGTTCAATTTTTAGTGTATTTGCGATCGCTGCCAACGCGCAGCCGGCAAAAATTAAACGAGCGGACCACAGGCGGAAGGACCGGGTTCGACGGGACCCTCTTCCGGCGCCATGGAGCGGAGCTTCAACTGTACAGCCTTGCTGCAGCCTCGCAGCAGCCTCGCAGCAGTGAGGACCTTCCCCTTACGGATTAATTTACGGGAGACACTTGGTGAACTTTGTGTTGTCTTGACTGGAACAGCGATAACGCCCAAAGTCTCCGAGCGGAGCTGGCGAAAACCGGAAGAGGAACAAGCTAACATTAGCTTCGGATTCGGGTGGTCTAATGCTAAAAGGAGCAGCAAACTGCGGCGCGCTCAGACGGGTTTCGGTAAGTTATCTTAAGCTAGCACTAACAGTAAGTCAAATGAGTAATAAAAAAAGAGCTAATTTTAAAACAACAACACATTACAGATACTGGCTGTTATGAGGGCGTTAACAGATCTTTGAAGGGCGTGGACTTCAGAACTTCTATCAGAAACCGGTCGTTCAAAACGAAAGTTAAAAATGGCAGAATTAAAAAGGGTATAATTGATTATCTAAGAATTATTTTGTGCATTAAATTGAAGGAATAGGGTCTAGATAGCACACAGAAATAACATAATGTAAAAAATGCATCTGAGGTCCCCTTTAACTATTTTTTTTCCCTTCTAAATGTACTGCATGTGTTTTTTGATAATTATGTAGGGTACTGTGTTAGGATAGGCGAAGTGCTTGGTAACTTTACAGTACTGTACATGTACGTGTATAAGTGGCGGCTCGTGTTTTCCGACTTACGGCGATTTGACATGCGAACGGCCGTAGGAACGAAACTCGTTCGTAAGTCGAGGACTACCTGTAACTGATGGCCAGTGAATGAAGAGAACCGCTGCTCAGAGAGCTACAGAATATTTAAAGCTGCAAGTTTATTTTTCTTGGACTTATCCGTCTGTTCAATTCAATTCAATTCAAAAGTACTTTAATAATCCCAAAGGGAAATTAAATCGTAACTTTTGTTATCCTCGTTTCATTAACAGATGTTATAGATACTGATGGGTGTAGGCAGGAAGGATCTCTTGTAAAGGTCCGTCCCACAGCAGATCAGAAGAAACTGGACGCAGATGACGTCCGATCCGTCCACCCGAACTCGGCTGACCTCTCAGTTAGTCCAGGTTGCAGGGCCAGCTGGATGCAGAACTCCTCCCAGAGTGATGGCCCCTCCTCCCAGCAGCCTGCTGACAGCCGGCTGCAGGTGCCAGGAGATGATCCTGGTCCTTCTGCCGTCACGAGCCGTGTTTCCTGCTAGTTGCAGGATTTCAGCAGTCAGGCACTCGAGCACAGCCGGCAAGGAGACAAGAATGCATCCACGGCGCCTCCTTTTTCCAACTCATTTGAGATTTGGGGCTGTAGCCGAGACATTATTTGAGCTTTTGAGATGTTAATCAGCTGGTCCAGTTTATAAAAAACACACACACACAAAAAACACATCTTGTTGTCATGGTTACGCATCATGACAAATGTCCAAAAGTACAACAAAAAAAAGGTTCAATAAAAATCCTTTCAGATGCACAGCAGTCGACACCAGAGGAAACGGTCATCACAAGAAATGGGATTTACATCCAGAAAAAGAAGAATTAAAGTTTCCAAAAGCAAAATCTCTGAATGTATCAAGAGCTACTCCAGCATGCAGCCACCCCAAGCAGCGCAATTCTACAACTCGTAGGCAGCCCATCA
>JBBPBX010011743.1:0-22052 GCA_038048925.1 Garcialebias charrua
GCTAATTACCTCTTCGGCTCCATCAGGTAAATAAATAAACTATAAACTAGTCTCATACCAACATTAAGGCAGCTAACAAGTTATACTCCGCTTAAAGCGGTAAGTCAGCTCAAATACAAACACGATGCTAACGTTAGCTCGTTTTTTTTTCTTAGACAAACGACCTGAAATGGCTTCACAGTGTTCACCAGTGACTGTCCAAGGTAAATACGTCAGTGTAACCGAGTGCCACAAAACAGTTACAGCATATGTTGTGAAAAGGTTGCATCCCTTTTCAGATGTGGATTCAATTCAACCATGGATTGCACTTACATTGCACTCAAATCCAACACTTATTAACATTCTTAATTCATTTAAAGTTCTCTGTGTCTTTTAAAATGTTTTAATGTCTCTAGTTTTCATTATTATATAATTTCTGTTTATGTTCTCTTTCATTCCATTATGAGTGAATGTCACAGTTTGAAGAATTATTGAATAGGTTAGTTAGGCAATAACAACAGAGCTAATAATTGTATACATTCTCAGTCTTAAAAATGATTTAATAATCTCTTTTTACTGATAATACTGATAAACCTGTTGTTTGTTTAGGAACTTCCTGCAGTCTGTCCAGAAAGTCTCCACTGGAGGAACTTTTTGCTGAGGAAGAGGCACAACATAATTTCACAGCTCCATGTCCATGAAGAAACAAATGGAGAGAGGGCTGCAGATACCAGGACATCCCACCAGCTGTTCTGTCTGAGGATCCTGCTGCTGGTGGAACCAGGTTAGCCCATCAGTGGGAGCTCAGTAACATGACTGCAGCATCAGACACTGGACAATATTATATGTATAATAATAATAATACTGTATATGTTGGTGAGTCCTCCATGTTGGCTCTAATCTGCCCTGTGAGAAATTCATAGTAAGTAGTCATCCTGAAATAACTCTGGCTAACTACTGTAGCTTTTTTATAACATGGAGTTAAACTCAAAGCAGTCTCCTCAGATAAATAGTGTTACCATTATTTTTATATTAAAGTTTCTGTTAACTTATTATTTTTATATTAAAGTTTCTGTTAACTTATTATTTTTATATTTGATTGTTTCTGTTCAGTGCCCTGAGACAACTTGTGACTTGGAGCTATACAGTATAAATAAACTGAACTGAATTGAGGAGAGACATTTTTTTTTTTTTATTTATCAGGAGAACATACAACAATTAACAATACATATATTTTACGAAACTTACATGACTTCTCCAAATAAATTTTTTTCTTTTCTCCCCTTTTCTCCCCTCCCCTCCCTCCCCCTCCCACAACCAAACATATCACACCCCACTAACCTAACCAAAAACAAGAGGAAATGAAAAAATAAATAAAAAATAAAAAATAAAATAAAAAAATAAAATAAAAAATAAAAAAATAAAAAATAAAAATAAAAAATAAATAAAATAAATAAAAAATAAAAATAAAAAAGGGGGGAGGAGGGGGGATAGGACGGCATCAAAAAACTAAAAGGAAACGAGTGTTTTACCCATTCATTTATTCTTCAGAGTTAAGTCACATGGTAGTGTGATGAGTTAGTCCCATCAGTCTGTGCATTGAGCATGAATCAGGGTATCAATCTGTATGTTGTGAAGGCAAAGATTTTACATATGACACAAAGGGTGCCCATTTATAAGTAAATTTTTCAGAACTACCTTTCACTGTTAATGAAATTTTTTCTATTTTCAAGAATGATCTTACGGTGTTAAGCCATTGCGATGTGGATGGAGGTGTGGGAGATTTCCACGCGAGCAAAATACAGCGCCTGGCAAGGAGAGAACAGAAGGCTAGGACCTCCCTCTGCTGGCGGGATAGGTTAAGTGTGGTCCCTGGAACTCCAAAAATGGCAATAAGTGGATCATTCTGAATCTGGATCTTAAAAACTCCTGAGAGTATGGAGAAGAAGTATTTCCAGAACCCTTGTAATTTTGGGCAGAAGAAGAACATATGACTTAAGTTGCAAGGTGAGGCCTGACATCTATCACATTGATCTGAAATTGAATGGAAAATTTTTGATAGACGGGACTTTGAAAAATGTACTCTATTTATTACTTTAAACTGTATTAGTTGTAGTCTGGCACATGGTGTACTCTGGCGTATGCTGAGAATAACTTTATCCCACCATGACTCTGACAGTTCAACACCCAATTCCCGTTCCCATGCAGTTCTGGTTTTACCTGATGAGTCGGTCTCAATTGCCATAAGTTTTCCATAAATAATAGAAAGAGGAGATTTCAGATTAGGCTTCAAAGCTAGGAATTCGACCCATGGTGGGTCATTAGGCAAAGTTGGAAAATTTGGAAACCGTGATGAAACGCAATGTCTAATTTGGAAATAAAGAAATAAATGTGAAGTGGGTAGATTAAATTTAGAAGACAATTCTGAAAAACTAAGGAACAAACCATCTTCGTAAAGGTCTCTCATTGTTCTAATACCTCTCTCATGCCAAATTCTATAGGCAGCATTAGTAGATGCTGGAGAGAAAATGTGATTCTTTAATAACGGCATTTTATTAGATGGTAATACAAATTTAAAATGGGACCTAAATTGTGACCAGATCCTGAGTGTAGAAAGCACTATAGGATTTGTAGTAACAGAGGATAGTTTAATTGGTAATGATGAATAAATAATTGAGGCAGGTGAAAAAGATGCAGAAATCGATTGAACTTCAAGTTTGCACCAAATCAGATCCGGTGAATTTAACCAATAATTCAGTTTATGAATATGCGAGGACCAGTAATACATTGTAAAATTGGGTAGAGAAAGACCACCATTTGTGGTGAACTGTTGTAATAAAGAAAGTCTCATTCTGGGGGCCTTTCCATTCCACAAAAAGGAAGAGACCATCTGATCCAGGGACCTGAAGAACTGTTTGGGCAGAAACAAAGGGATGTTTTGATATAAAAACAGAAGTCTAGGTAGCACATTCATTTTGATAATATTAATCCTGCCTATTAGTGAAAGAGGGAGAGAGTTCCACCTCTGAAGGTCTGATGCAATTTGGGAGACTAGTGGGGTATAATTCTGAGAAAACATCGAGGGCAGAGTACGTGTAATATTAATTCCCAAATATCTAAACCCCGAGGGACTGAGCCTAAAAGGGATATCAGAAGGCTTAAGCTTTAAAGCTAATGAATTCACTGGGTAGCATTCGGTTTTAAGTGAATTAATTTTATAGCCGGAATACGATCCAAATTTTTCCAGAGTATTTAAAATTGGGGGAAGGCTACATAATGGGTCAGAAACATACAGGAGAAGGTCATCTGCATATAAGGACAGTTTAAGCTCGACGCCAGAGCGGATGATTCCGTGAAAAGAAGAAAGGGATCTTAGGGCAACAGAAAGAGGCTCAATGGCTAACGCAAACAAGAGGGGGGAAAGAGGGCAACCCTGTCTAGTACCACGCCCCACCGAAAAATAGTCCGATTGGATGGAATTAGTAAGAATACATGCTTGAGGAGATGTATAAAGTAGTTTGATCCAGGACACAAACCTCTCTCCAAAACCAAACCTATTAAGAGCGGCAAAGAGATACTCCCATTCTACTCGATCAAAAGCTTTCTCGGCGTCAAGAGAAATGATTACTTCAGGAGACTTGGGGGAATGAGTTGAAAAAATTGTGTTCAATATTGTACGGGTATTAAAAAACAACTGGCGACCTTTGATGAATCCATTTTGTTCTTGTGAGATAATCAGAGGGAGAACTGTCTCAAGCCGAGTTGCGAGTATTTTGGACAAAATCTTAAAATCCACATTCAAGAGTGAAAGGGGTCTATAAGACTCGCAAGCAGTAGGATCTTTATCCTTCTTTAACAGGAGAGAGATTGAAGCTTGAGTCAAGGTGGGAGGTAGCAGGCCACGCCCGAATGACTCATTATAAACCTCGAGAAGAAGAGGGGCTATCTTATCTTTAAATTTTTTGAAAAATTCGGCAGAGAAACCATCCGAGCCAGGTGTTTTACCACTTTGCATATTCTTAATTGACTCTAATATTTCTTCTAATTTAATGGGAGCCTCAAGTTGGTCAGAAATCAATTTGTCTATCCTAGGAATGTCAATATTCTGAAGAAAGGCGAGTAGCTCGTTTGAGTCTGCTTGTAGTTCAGATTTATACAGATCGCAGTAGAATTTTTTAAAGGTGTCACTAATGGAGACAGGGTCTGAGACAAGGTTGCCCGATCGATCCTTGATTTGCGATATTGTGTGAGAGCTAGCCTTTCGTTTCAGTTGATGTGCCAAAAGTCTACTTGGTTTTTCCCCATGCTCATAATAAGTGGCTCGAGATCGGATTAAGAGACGCTCCGCATCAGATGTTGTTAAAAGATCAAGTTCCATTTGAAGATCCTGTCGCTGTTTCAGCAAATCGTGTGACGGATTAACGGCATTTTGCCTGTCAATATTCTGAATTTTTGTTGATATTTCTGATATCTTAGTGCGTAGATTTTTATTGACATTAGCTGAAAAAGAAATAATCTGACCACGAATATAGGCTTTTAATGTTTCCCATAATAGTGAGGGAGAAATTGTATCGCTCTTATTGAACATTAGGAAATCGTCAATTGCTGATAAGATGAATTTATTAAATGGCTCATCTGATAACAGGAGACTATTAAATCTCCAACGAGGACTAGAACGGGGTTTATTTATAAAGTTTATATCAATGCTTAGAGGAGAATGGTCTGAGATAACAATCGGATAGTATTCAGAAGAAGTGACTCTCTGCATTAAAGAGCTGTCAACAAAAAAATAATCTATACGGGAATAGGATTGGTGCACCTGCGAGTAAAAAGAATAGGTCCTTGTTAGTGGATTCTGTGCCCTCCATGGATCTACATATCCATTTTGGGACACAAAATCCAAAATAGATTTAGACATATTAGACTGTGTGCAGGGCCGAGACGAAGAGCGATCTAATGATGTGTTCATAACACAATTCAGGTCCCCAGCTAAAATTAACAGATGAGTGTCAAGATATGGAAGTGTGCTTACTAAATTGTTTATAAAGTCTGGGTTATCAAAGTTTGGTGCATAAATGTTCACTAATAAAACGGGAGTATGGAACAGAGAGCCCGCGATTATAAGAAATCTGCCATTTGTATCCTTCATTATTTTTGATGCTGTAAAATGAATATTCTTATTAAATAGTATGGCAACTCCTCTGGCTTTTGAGTTGAAGCTCGAGTGGTAAATCTCCCCAATCCATGGATATTTAAGCCTGACCTGATTTGAATTTTGCAAATGTGTTTCCTGTAGGAATATTACGTCTGGATTCAGGCGTTTCATATGAGAATATATTTTAGACCGTTTCACCGGATTGTTAAGACCTTTAACATTCCAGCTTAGGAATCTGACAGCAGATGATGTCGAGGAAGCTTTCAAATCAACAGCCATGTGACCTGTTGTTCATAATAAGGGTTGTAAAATATTGCCATCCTTCCCAATCCCCGCCCCCACCCCAGGAGAAGAAAAAAAAAAAAAAAAAAAAAAGAACCCCCCCCCCCCTCGCACTTGGCCCTTCCCCAGATGAAGGGACTGTGCAGACTCCAACAGGAGTCACTAGAAAACTTGTCCTTACGGTCAAATGGCACCACATCACAACCTGTACCAGGTGACTCCCACAGAACTAGCTAAATGAAAAGAAAATTTAAAATATGTAATAGGCACTAATCTGGAAGAGCAAGAACTCTTTAAAAAACAAACAACAAAAAAAAAAACAACTAAAAAAGCAGTGATTGTTAATAATAATAACTAATAGTAATAACATTCCCCAAATGCGAACCAAAGCCCACCATATAATCCAAAACATTAAATCCCTAAATGTAATTAAAACACACTGATTATAATTCTAAACATTAAAACCGTGAATGCAAACAATACACAGTAATTATAATTATAAACATTAAATCCGTGGATGCAAACAAAACACCCTAATTATATTTCTAAGCATGAATAGTAATAATAACTAATAATACTAACGTTCCCCGACTATGAAAAAAAATAAAAATAAAAGAAGAAAGAAAAAAAAGCTGGCTAATTATATTTCTAAACATTAAATCCGTGAATGTAAACAAAGCACTCTAATTATGTTTTTAAACACGAATGACTAACTAATAACTAATAATACTAACGTTCTCTGGGTATGAAAGAAAAAGCACACTGATTATTATTTCTACCCATTAAATCCGTGAGTGTAAACAGAGCACTCTGATTATATTTTTAAAACATGAATAATAATAATAATAGTTACTAATAATACTGACGTTCCCTGAGTATGAGAAAAAAATAAAAATAAAAAAATAAAAAATAAAAAAAAAGCACACTGATTATTATTTCTACCCATTAAATCCGTGAGTGTAAGCAGAGCACTCTGATTATATTTTTAAACGTGAATAATAATAATAATAATAACTAATAATAATAATGTTCCCTGAGCATGAAAGAAAAGGCACACTGATTATTATTGCTACCCATTAAATCCGTGGGTGTAAACAGAGCACTCTGATTATGTTTTTAAACGTGAATAATAATAATAATAATAATGACTAATAATACTGACATTCCCTGAGTGTAAAACAAAGTACACTAATTATATTTCTCATTTTGCAATCGACTCGATGTACACACTCGCCTCTTCAGGGGACGTGAACACTCGTGTGGTTCCCTCATGCGTGATCTTCAGCCGGGCCGGGTGGAGCAGGCCGAACCGAACACCCTGGATGTTGCGAAGCCTGCGTCGACAATCAGTGAAGGCGGCCCGCGCGCGAGCCGTTCTGGCAGTGTAGTCGGGGAACACAAAGATATTTGTACCGTTCACTTTGATCTGCTGCTGCTCCTTCGCCTTCGCCAGGATTTTCACACAGTCCGTGTGGTAGTGTAGCTTAGCCACAATTGGACGGGGCCGCTCGCCTGCCTTCGGTTTGGGTACTGGGATGCGGTGAGCCTGATCGAGCAGCGGGTCCTCCTCGAAGCCGAAGGCCTCCTTTAGCATCCGGGAGACCGCAGCCGTTGTAGCCGATGAAGGGTCATCCTCCGGGACACCGATAATCCGGATATTCTGACGTCGGGACCGGGATTCAAAATCGTCACATTTATCCTCCAGCTGTGCCACCGTCTTCGTGAGGCTCTCGACTTTTTTCTGGAGGCTAACGATGTCATCTGTGCAGGTAGAGACTGACTTCTCCACCTCTGCTACCGTTAGCTTTAGCCCCGTGAAGTTCTCCTGCACTGCAGCTAGCCCCGATGATAGCTCCTTTTTGAAGGCGGACAGCTCGGCGTTGATCGACGAGAGACTTTCACCCAGAGCGGCTTGGAATTCTGCTTTAATTATAGCAGTAAAGTCCTCTCGGAGAGCCACCAGCAGCTCCTGTTTGAGGCTGCCGACGTCACAAACTGTAGCGGCAGCTGCTGCTTTAGATGGAGGAGGTGACCCAGGATAGCTCGAGGTTCCGCCACGAGGAGCAGGCCACAGGTGAGCTTCGATCGAACTTACTCCTTTAGCTCCTTTAGCAGGCTTTGGTGGCATTTTGGCGATCGAACAGGAGATATGCGTTGAATGTGTAAGTTGTCTGTTGTTTGCGGTCAAAATCGGAAGAAAGTGCCAGGCATTAGTTGGAAAACAGGCCAGTTCCGCAGGAGCGCACCTGAACACAACTTATCCCACCGCCATTCAGCCGGAAGTTGAGTTTACTGTTTGTTAAGAACTGATTACAAATCAGCTTATTTTACACGTGTGTAGCAAGGATTTTCTGAGGGGCGATCGGTTAAAACATAGAGTGGACCTATAAAATGCAAGTTGCCTACAGCTCAAATGGTTAAGCATTGGGTTGGCGTGCAGACACTTTTCTCGAAGCTGGTTCGAATCTCACTCGGTTCGGTTAAAACTTATTTTACGTTGGTCTTTTATTGGATAAAAAAAATGAGGACTGAGATTAAAAAGAAGGAGTTTGTGAAACTCCTTTTTTTAATCCATTTATTTTTATAAATAATTCAGGAGGAGCTGTGTGGTTTTCGTGCTGGTTGTGGAACACTGGACCAGCTCTACACCCTCAGCAGGGTCCTGGAGGGCGCGTGGGAGTTTGCCCAACCAGTTTACATGTGCTTTGTGGACTTGGAAAAGGCATTCGACCGCGTCCCTCGGGGGGTTCTGTGGGGGGTACTCCGGGAGTATGGGGTACCAGGCCCATTGATATGGGCTGTTAGGTCCCTGTACGACCGGTGTCAGAGCTTGGTCCGCATTGCCGGCAGTAAGTCAGGCTCGTTTCCAGTGAGAGTTGGACTCCGCCAAGGTTGCCCTTTGTCACCGATTCTGTTCATAACTTTTATGGACAGAATTTCTAGGCGCAGCCAAGGTGTTGAGAGGATCCGTTTTGGTGGCCTTAGAATCGCTTCTCTGTTTTTTGCAGATGATGTGGTCCTATTGGCTTCATCAGATCGTGATCTACAGCTTTCGCTGGAGCGGTTTGCAGCCGAGTGTGATGCGGCCGGGATGAGGATCAGTTCCTCCAAATCCGAGGCCATGGTCTTGAGCCGGAAAAGGGTAGCATGCCCTCTCCGGGTCGGGGATGAGGTCCTGCCCCAAGTGGAGGAGTTTAAGTATCTCGGGGTCTTGTTCACGAATGAGGGAAAACTGGAGCGTGAGATCGATAGGCGGATAGGTGCAGCATCCGCAGTGAAGCGGGCTCTGTACCGGTCTGTCGTGGTGAAGAGAGAGCTGAGTCGAAAGGCAAAGCTCTCAATTTACCGATCGATCTACGTTCCCACCCTCATCTATGGTCATGAGCTTTGGGTTGTGACCGAAAGAACGAGATCTCGGATACAAGCGGCTGAAATGAGTTTTCTCCGCAGGGTGTCTGGACTCTCCCTTAGAGATAGGGTGAGAAGCTCAGTCATCCGGGAGGGACTCGGAGTAGAGCCGCTGCTTCTCCACATCGAGAGGAGCCAGTTGAGGTGGCTCGGGCATCTGGTTAGGATGCCTCCTGGACGCCTCCCTGGTGAGGTGTTCCGGGCATGTCCCACCGGGAGGAGACCCAGAGGAAGACCCAGGACACGCTGGAGGGACTATGTTTCTCGGCTGGCCTGGGAACGCCTTGGGATTCCCCCAGAGGAGCTGCTCCAAGTGGCTGGGGAGAGGGAAGTCTGGGCCTCCCTACTTAGGCTGCTACCCCCGCAACCCGACCCCGGATAAGCGGACGAAAATGGATGGATGGATGGATGGATATTTTTATAAATATATATTTTTTATCCTCATGAGGACCCAGCCCCTGAATTGAGACACAGCCTATGAATGCTTCGGGCGCCAATGGCCGCCACACTGTTCAAGGCAAGCGCCATTGTCAGCACTGGGAGGCTGAGCACCCCTATAGGTCAGATTCTAGAATCGCCCCTGATGGAGACCAATCTTATCAGAAGTATTTCTAAATTAAAGACTATAAGTCTGGGGGAAAGGCCAGACTTTTAGTCTAATAAACCTAAAAGAAAGCAAATAAACTGGATATAAATGGGATTAAAGAAGAACGATACAAAGAGTGAAACCAAGTTTAAACGTTTCTTATATAACCGGCTGGAGTTACAGCTGCAAAAAAACAAATATCAATTACTATTTTAATCTCAAAACCAGAAAGCAAACCAACATGCAAACATAAACTGACAGACCAATTCTCCAAAGCTGGCTGATGGGAGATAAAAGGAGCAAATCTCTTAACGCCCGTCTTTCTGACTTATCGACTAGCTGATTGTCCAACTGGCGAGACTCTGTTTGCATTTATTACAACACATGCCTCTGTTTGCTTCTAGAAATGAGCTTTTAGTCTCCTTTTCAAAACACTCCACTTTTTACCTGTTAGTCTCTTTATAGTTTTCCTTATGTGTAAACAATTAGGACAACAAAGGGAATATTACAGCACAAGTGTCATTTAACTGCTTGTTTGCATCCAAATGTTCTGCTCATGATTTAATTATGACTGTCAGCAGCACTGGAGAGGTTCATAATGAATCAAGTACTTGTACACCATGTGAATGCATTATTGGAACAAAAAAAGAATACTGTCTTGGTCGTTTTTTAAGGCAGCGCTGAATTTTAATTATTATTTTTCTGTCTATATTTGCATCGGATTTAGCTTTTAGTTTAAAGACAAAAATGATATGTGAGAATGCCAAACTGGTTAAAATGGTGACAAATATAAATATGCAGATGATTATGATTTTTTCCTCCTTCAACTCTGTAATTAAAGACTCTCATAAGGAAGAAGAATTTCCTGCTGGAATACGAAGGCAAGTTTCAGCGACAGCAATATATATTTAATTACAGCCGTTTCAACATTTTTTTTTCTTAATACAGGTAGTCCTCGGGTTACGACGTTTCGTGGTTACGTCACGCATCTCCATTAAAAAATATATATATATATATATTGAATTTTTTTATTTTGAAAGCCAAGTTCAGAGTTCCTTCCGGTTCTGACAGCAGAAGCAGTAGCTTGACCGAGAAGCTACAGGGCCGGACCTTATTGTTTGGACCGGCAGACCGACGAGGAGGGACGAGCTAACATGCTAATAGACCTTACTGTGAAGCTCTGGACCGCGCGAAGCAATGGAAAACTACAGGCAGTTGCAGAGCTTGGAGGAACAATGAGCTAACATGCTAACAGACCATACTGTAAAGCTCTGGAAAAGCAAGCTGGACAGGCAGCCGGCTTTGGATGGACCGTGTCCGATTAGAGGTTGCTGCACTCGGATTCATGAGCTGGAAACGCTCGGTGAACTCTGTGGAAGTCTCAGAGCTCCAGGGATGAGGAGGCCGGCTTTGGACAAACCGTGCATGATCATAGGTTGCTAGGCTCGGATACATGAGCTGGGAGCTCAACTGCGGTTTTACGTTGGACGGATGGACAAAGGAAAACTGAAAGTTATGCGCCATAACTCATGTTCCCTGAAGGAAGGGAACGAGGTGCAACATACTTGCTATGGGAATTGCGCCCCCGCGCAATTACCTGAAGGAATATACTCACGCCTTTACGGCTAGGGCGTCACCGCCCTCTGGGTACTTAAGCGGCTGACGCCCATCCATCTTTCTCCAAAATTGCACTTCACCGAGCTTTCAGCATTGAAAAGGGCCAGATATGTTGCACCTCGTTCCCTTCCTTCAGGGAACATGAGTTATGGTGCATAACTTTCAGTTCCCTTTCAGTCTGGTCTCTCGGTGCAACATACTTGCTATGGGAACGTAATCCATTCACGCCCTTGAAATGCTCAGTAAAATGCATGCTAGAGTGAACGTCTGCCCTTGACCAGCAGGCATCTCAAGGCTACTTTCTACTGTGTGTTAGAAAGGACAGCCTGAGTGATGTCACACGCAGTAACATCCAAACTGTAATGCTTTGCAAAAGTGTTTAATGAGCTCCAGTTCGCAGCAGCGCAGATGTCTGCAACTGGTACACCCTTGAACAATGACCAGGAAGTGGCCAAGCCTCGAGTGGAGTGAGCGTGCACTCCAGAGGGCACCTGTTGACCTTTGCTACTGTACGCCCTTTTAATGGCCTCAGTCACCCAATGTGAGAGGCGTTGTTTTGATAGGGCCTTCCCGGTAGCAGGTGCTACAAAGCAGACGAACAGTTGGTTTGTTTTTCTCCATTCGGCTGTTCTTTGCATGTAAGTGCGTAAAGCTCTCACGGGGCAGAGAGCCTTCAACCTTTCCTGTTCCTGAGTAAGGACAGGAGCAGGTGGGAAGGAGGAGAGATCAAAGTCTAGACTCCTGTGGTTCAAAGTCAAGACCTTGGGAGTGTATGCGGGATTAGGCCTTAGTGTGACCTTTGACCCGTCAGGGGCGAATCTGGTACACATTGGATGTACAGAAAATGCATGGAGGTCACCCACGCATTTCGCCGAGCAAAGTGCCAGGAGTAGAGCAGTTTTATAAGATAATAAATCTATCTTAACCTCGCTCAGTGGCTCGAATGGGGGGGTCACAGAGAACCCCCAGGACCAGGCCAAGATCCCAACCAGGGGTCAGGATCCTGCTGGGTGGTTTAGTCCGAAGGACACCTTTCATAAATCTTATTATGATTGGATACGCTCCAGGTGTCCAAGTCCCCAGCCTTCGTGACAGGCTGAAATAGCTGATAGGAAAACTTTAATCATTGAATAAGAACAACCTTTTTCCAGTAAGTCCTGAAGGAAAGTCAGGAGCTGAGCCAAGTCGCATGCATGAGAAATAATATTTCTTTCTGAGCACCAGGCTTCAAAAATACGCCACTTCTGTGCGTATAGAGACTGTGTTGACACAGCACTGGCATTTTGTATGGTTTTTACCACATTTTCTAGCAGGCCTGATGCTATCAACTTAGTCTTTTCTGCCAATAAGCTGAGACTTTTGACAGTTCCTGGTCTAAGTGGTTGGACTACCCCTTCTGGTGACATAGAGGCTGTGAACCCCTGGGGGTCAACCAAGTTGGGAAGAAGGCCTCCTTGCCGATGTGCAGTAATTAATAACAAAGGGGAAGCTGCAACGTGAGAACGTGGAGATGTTCCTTTTGGTTTGGCAGACTTCAGATTATTTGGTGATAAAGAGCCCAGTCCCCTTCGAAAAACAGGAAGAGAGATCTGATTCAACTCTGATTTGTTTCCATCCACAGCAGCTTGAACACAATTGCTGCTGTGAAGGTGTGAAGCTTGTGGCTGCCTGAGGGCATCTGATGTAGCCCCCCCCCCGTTGTTAGATTCTGTCGGCATGCCTCCCTGAGGTGCGGACATGTCACATGTTCGTCTGGTTAGTGTATTGGCTGTCCCATCGTTCACAACGGAGCGAGGGCTTGAGCACGTGACCCTCCTCACCTATCTTCGTGAGGGATGTGGGGGATGCTTGCAGACACCTCTGTGTCTGCTTACTGCAGACAAATCAGAGGCACCCTGCTGGGGTTTATTGATTAGGCTAACACCCCATGGGCCGTGAGAGAGGGGGGGAAAATGGCCCCTTCCCTTTATGACGACTGGCAGGCCAGAGGGACCTGTTCTGCTCAAGTTATTTTGTGTGTTGTTGTTTTTTGAGAGTCAATAAAACAGAGAGGAGCTGTTTCATGAGCTTTATTCGTGCTTATGTGCAATGACGTATATGATTCTATGTCACTCACAGCAGAGAGAGCATGATTTGTGCATGCGATAGATATACCAGCTTTTTCTACCGTGTTCCAAGTAAAGTCTGGACATGAAGGGATCATTCCCAGTACCACGTGGGCGGGTGATCGTGTAATGTGGGAACGTGGACCTGGTTCATCAGGCACGTTTTTGTCTGGTGTCCCGGTTCACCGAGAAGGCCCTGTGTTTGGTCGCCTGGCGGGGAACAAAACTGTTTTTGCTCCATGCGTGCTCTGTGCGAGGTTGACCCGGTGGGGGTCTCTGCCGGGGCTCTTCCTCGTATGCTGGCCGCGTCTGCGGTGGGGCACGCGTTGTCGAGTGGTGTTGAAACTGCATAGGTCTGCTTCCAGCAGACTCCCTTGGGGGGGCGAAGCTTCTCCGGGGAATGCCCACCCGGAGAGCTTCCGCCTGTCTGCGTCTTTGGTCCAGCTTGGTCTGAATTCGCCCCAAAGCTTTACCAAATAATCCCGTCAGCTCTATCGAGTGGTGGAGAAAAGGCACCTTTTGTCCCTCAGGGATATCCGTTAAAGTCATCCACAGGTGGCGAATCGCAATGACCACTTCCGCCATGCCCCTACCTTGTGCAACAGCAGCTGTCCCCATCATACGGAGCACAAAGTCTGTTGCTCTGCGGGCTTCGTCCAGCAAGTCGGCGGACGCCTGCTTGTCCGTTGTTACCTATAGCTGTTGCAGCTTTTCCGCTAGGTAAGCCTGCATCAATGCAGATGCGTTTATGGTGCGCGCCGCGAGTCCCTGAGCTCTGTAGCACTTCTCGAGTAGAGACGCTGAAGCTCGACAAGCCTTGCTGGGGAGAGTTGGTTTTGTTCCGGATGACTTAGGAGCCAGGTGAGACGCTAGTGTGTCCTCAATTTGAGGCACGTTAGCTATTCCCACCTCATCCATCCCGTCCACGTCGAGGAACTGTGAGAGGGGAAGGAGCATGGGGGCTCTTGGTTGAGCCCAGGTGTGAGTTAGTTCTGTGAGGAAGTCCGGGAACACGGGCATCCTTTGCCTCGTGGCGGCCTGCTGCTTCGAGTAAAAATAGTTTCCTGCCAGCCTCGTGGCCTGTTGGCGAGGCGGAGGCTCGGGCCATGGGATGTGCAGCACGTCTGATGCTCTGTGGCACAAGTCGAACCGAGCAGGGATGGAAAAGTCAGTTTCTGGGAAAACAGGTACCGAGGTCTGGGAGAGATCTTCACCCTGATCCTCCAGTTCCACGTCTGCTTCCTCCGCTGAAAATTCGCCCGAGGCTGAAATCGAGATCTCGTCCTCGTTCATCATGCCTCGGGTGTCGAACTCGACTGTTAGGTCCACCATAGGAGCCAGCACGTCAGGGCTGTTGCCCCATTTGACTCGTGTGCTGTCATGTAGAGCCATGTTCTCGAGCTCCGGCGTGGGAGTGAGGGGCTCCGTGGTGTCCGCGTCCGCTGGTGTTGCTGAATTGCCCAGGGCTTTGGCGACGAGGTCAACCCGATGCCGCAGCACCGTATCCAGCATGAGGCTGCATTGTGGGCAAAAGTCGGGCGTATCCAGTGCTGTTTTTGCATGAAGCATTCCCAGGCAGACTGGACAGGCCTCGTGGGTGTCCGTCGCCGCGAGGGAGAAACCACATCCATTGGGACAGGCGCGCGAAGTTGGG
The DNA here is from genome assembly GCA_038048925.1 of Garcialebias charrua. Lineage (NCBI taxonomy): Eukaryota > Metazoa > Chordata > Actinopteri > Cyprinodontiformes > Rivulidae > Garcialebias > Garcialebias charrua. Next base: position 14,787 of record JBBPBX010011743.1, read on the forward strand.
ATCACCGTCTCGTTGGTTTTCCTTGGAAGTCTCGCCTTTTGTTTTCCTTTCTCCGGAGGCATGTCCGAGATAAGGCGAGCGAGTCCTTCCAGAATCTTTTTTCTTTTTCCTTGAATTGTCTCCTCCGTCGCGTCGCTTTCGCTGGCTAGCTCGCTAGGAGTTAGCGAAATAGCTTTTTTCTTGTGGCGTAGTTAGCGCCGTCGAGCGAAGCAATCTGTAGAGAGAGGAGAAGAAAATACTTCAGGGTTAAGAGAAAAGTGCCAGACTAGCTTTCGCTAGTATAGCAATACGCATGAATAATTCTGTGTGCGCTCTGTGCAGGGAGCAAGCTCACCTCAAGTTGAGCGATGAAGCAACAGAGAAGTCCCGCGAAGAGGTAGTTCAGGTTTTGCGAGGTGAAGGGCAAAAAAGAGAAAGATGGATGGGCGTCAGCCGCTTAAGTACCCAGAGGGCGGGGCGTCTGATGCTCTGTGGCACAAGTCAAACCGAGCCTTAGCCGTAAAGGCGTGAGTATATTCCTTCAGGTAATCGCGCGGGGGCACAATTCCCATAGCAAGTATGTTGCACCGAGAGACCAGACTGAAAGGGAACGGCTTCACCAGCATACCAGTTAGGTGCGGAGGCTACAGCTTGCCCTGTACTCTCTGTACTCTCTAAAAAAAAAAGCTAAGTCTGGTCCTCTGGACATTCAAAAAACAAAACAAAACTTGTTGGAGCAAGCTGGACAGGCAGCAGCTGTGGAAAAGTAGCTGTTATATGGATGGCGGTTTTACAACGTAAACAAATGGAGAATACAGTGGAGGGACAGATGGACGAAGGACAACGGCTTCACCAGCATACCAGTAGGTTATTACCTTATTTTTTGGACTATAAGTCGCACCTTTTTATGGTTTTTTTCAAGGCCTGCGACCCATACACACTAGTGCGACCTATTTATGGATTTTTTTCCATATTTTTAGACCAATTTTTGACTCATATGAGCCTTTTTCACTTTGGCAGAAAATGGTGCAGTACCACTTTCGGCCGCTAGGGTCGCAGTGCAGTACCAGTTTCGGCCATTAGGGGCGCAGTGCAGTACCACTTCCAGAGAAGTACACCGACCCAAGAAGAAGAAGAAGACCGTTTCCAGCTCATGTGTCCGAAAGAAAGCTCCTCTGCTCGGACTGTCGGCCTCCTGGTCTGGATGTAGCTTCTGTTAGCTCTGTTTGTTTGTTTGCTGTTTTTTAGCAAGATAAGTCAAGAACCACTCAGCGGATTTTTCTGAAACTTACAGAATGGAATCACAATGTGGACGTTTACAAGTGAGTAGCTTTATTAGATGTTTGAGATAAAAAACAATCTTTTATTAGCATAGCTTGTTAGCTTGTGGTTGTATTTCTGTTTACGGTATGTTATAAATAGCTTCGAAACCAATCGGTGTATATTTTTCTGCTTGCAGAGTGTAATTATAAGGCTTTAATGTATGTAACTATGTACTGGAGAAAACATTTGAGATGAGATTCGATTTTTTATTCGTGTCAGACGGCGGACTGGTCTCGTGTTTAGCTTCTATTTACGTTATATATAGCTTCAAAACCACTAGGTGTATATTTATTTCTGCTTACAGAGTAATTATAAGTCTCCAATGTACTTAACTATGTCCTGGATGAATCATTTGACATGAGATTCGATTTTTTATTCGTGTTTTCAGAGACGGAATCGTCTCGTGTTAGCTTAAGGTAGCTTCTGGTTTTACTTCTGTTCGCTTATAAATAGCTTCAAAACCACTTGGTGTATATTTATTTCTGCTTACAGAGTAATTATAAGTCTCCAATGTACTTAACTATGTCCTGGATGAATCATTTGACATGAGATTCGATTTTTTATTCGTGTCAGAGGCGGACTCGTCTCGTGTTAGCCTTCGTTTTACGTTATAAATAGCTTCAAAACCACTCGGTGTATATTTATTTCTGCTTACAGAGTAATTATAAGTCTCCAATGTACTTAACTATGTCCTGGATGAATCATTTGACATGAGATTCGATTTTTTATTCGTGTCAGAGGCGGACTCGTCTCGTGTTAGCCTTCGTTTTACGTTATAAATAGCTTCAAAACCACTCGGTGTATATTTATTTCTGCTTACAGAGTAATTATAAGTCTCCAATGTACTTAACTATGTCCTGGATGAATCATTTGACATGAGATTCCATTTTTTATTCGTGTTTTCAGAGACGGACTCGTCTCGTGTTAGCTTAAGGTAGCTTCTGGTTTTACTTCTGTTTGCTTATAAATAGCTTCAAAACCACTCGGTGTATATTTATTTCTGCTTACAGAGTAATTATAAGTCTCCAATGTACTAAACTATGTCCTGGAGAAAACATTTGACATGAGATTCGATTTTTTATTCGTGTCAGAGGCGGACTGGTCTCGTGTTAGCTTCTGTTAGCTTCTGGCAGACATTAGCAGCAGAGCTAAACACTCTGTCCATATTGCTGGGTTGACTCAGCGGTCACGCGGCGCGTCAGCTGTGGATGACGCGTTACGCCGGCGGTGACGTAGGTGCGACCTATATTCTGATGCAACCTATTTATGGATTTTTCCAAATTTTTGGCAATAATTGGACACTGCGACCTAGGGCTGTGCGATATGACGATATATATCGTGGGGACGATAGAAACGTGTCTATCGTGCTACTTTCCTTCTATCGTCTCTATCGTGATAAATAAGAATAAAAAAATAACTGTCGCAAAGAAGCTTCATATGGGGTTTTGCGAGATGACGGCGCTGCTTTATGTTTGACGCACGCGCGGGTTTGCGACACATGCTTTACGTTGTTAAACTCGAGAGCAACAGAGCCGCAGGCGCATGAAGCCGGTGTCTCAACAAGGAGAAAACAGCTGCACAGGCAGCCCAAGAAGAATAACTTTTACCAAAAAGAGGGGGAAGCTCACCTTGTTAGCTTCCATTATTTCGCTCCGCTGAAACTCGGAGACAAAATGGGTCCAGAGGACACGAACCCAGAGTCCAACCGAGTCCGAACTCGGGTCCAGTTAACCAATACAAAACAGACCAGAGACACAACAGAACCGCAATCAAACGCAACGTTTTCTCTTTTCTGTTTCTTGCTTTGTTTACTCAAACTTCAGAGCGGATTTCTTCTTCGTGAGTTTCATTAGCAGCTGTTGTTTTACCGCCACCTGCAGGAAAAATTTGGACCAAAGTAGAAAAGGAGTTGTTTGTTTGTTTGTTTGTTAGTTTATTCATTTTATAATATGAAATACAACAATTAACGTATTCATAATAGAAAAAAAAAAAAAAATAAAATGAAAGGTAGCAGATGAAGAATAAATCTTATTAAATCTGCTCCTTATTCATCTAATAACAGTTCAAACAATATTTTCTATAATAACAAAATAAGTAAATAACTCAGTCAATTTTCAATTCACATATATCACACATTAAATTAGATTCATTTATTTTTTTTAGCAATTCATTTTTTACCAGTTTCTTAAATACAAGGAATGATTTGGCTTCCTTAACATTTGTCATTTGGCATTAAGTCATTCCATAATCGTACTCCTTGAATTAAGGTAGATCTTAGGTAGATCTAGTTTCTACTTTGGTCCAAATTTCCTTGTTCTTTTTGTTCACATTCTTATAATTGTAACTATCTGTAGTAAAATAATAAAATAAAAAAACTTTGGTCCAAATTTTTCCTGTACACACACACACACACATCGTGTTGTATATATCGTGATATATATCGTTATCGTGATATAAAAAAGTCCATATCGTGATATATGATTTTTTCCATATCGCCCAGCCCTACTGCGACCTATATTCCGGTGCAACCTATAATCCGAAAAATACGGTAACTCTTTTTTTCCTTCATTATGGCTCCTAAATATAAATGGTTTTTGATAATTATGTAGGGTACTGTGTTAGGATAGGCTAAGTGCTTGGTAAAATACTGTACGTATAAGGTGCAGTTTGGCCGTATGTTTGGAGTTACGTCGAAATCCGCTTTACGACGCCACGTAGGAACGGAACTCCGTCGTAAGTTGGGAACTACCTGTATTTACACGAAATGCTCTTCTAATCTGACTGTGAGTAGAATGTTCCCATGATAAGACTGAACATGATCTGGTCAACACAGGCTAATGTAGGCTACACAGGACTCGAGAGAGAAAACGTTTCATGAACTTTTTAACCATTTGAAGTCGTCAACCTCCAGGTGAAACAACAGTTCCAACAAATACACAGGTGAGCAGGTAACAGTATTACTATAAATGAACATACAGTAGATTGCCATTGTAGAACTGCCACGTCCCAGCTTTGGTCTGAATAGTTTGGAAACATGTTAAGTTCTATAAAATAAAATAAAAAGGCCAAATACACTGCCTGGCCAAAAAAAAAAGTCACCACCTGGATTTAACTAAGCAAATAAATAAATAATAAGAATAAACACTGCAAAATGTCACATCATACTGATACTGTACTGATCTGTTTCTTGTTGCTGCGTTCATCTGTGACCATCTGCTCATGTTCGTGCTGCTGTTTATAATGATGTTTTTCTACTACATTAGGGCTTAGTGTATTACTAGCATGTGATGTCTCTCTTAGTTAATCCTAGATGTTATTATTGTATTTCTCTTGCATTTGTTGTTGGATGTAACTGGGACCCTGTGTACATAATCTCGTTTTCAACACATGTACTACATGCGGTGCAAATGACAATAAATTCTCTCTGACTCTGACTCTGACTCTGAAATAGGTACGAGCCTCCTATTGGATAATTACTGCATGGGTGATTATCTTTCAGCTGACAAGTTATTTTCCCCCACTGGTGCAATAAGTTGCTTCTTATTTCTCAAACAACCATGTTGAAAGACATCGTGTGGTCGTGGAGAAGATATGTCTGTTTGAGAAGGGTCAAATCATTGGCATTCATCAAGCAGAGAAAACATTTAAGAAGATTGCAACTACTAAAACTGGGTTAAGAACTGTCCAACACGTTATTAAAAACTGAAATGTTGCTGGAAAAAAATCCTGAATGATCGTGATCGGTGATCACTTAAAAACGTTTGGTGAAATCAAATCGAAGAAAAACAACAGTAGCACTCAGGGCTATGTTTAATAGTGAAAGTAAGAACATTTCCACACACACAATGTGAAGGGAACTCAAGGAATTGGGACTGAACAGCTGTGTACCCTTAAGAAAACCACTAATCAGCTAACCAAAAAAAAAAGGCTTCAATTAACTAGGGAGCATAAAGATTGGACTCTGGAGCAATGGAAGAAGATCATGTGGTCTGATGAGTTCAGATTGACCCTGTTCCAGAGTGATGGGTTCATCAGGGTAAGATGAGAGGCAGGTGAAGTGATGCACCCATCATGCCTTGTACCTAGTCATCAGTGCAAGATCTTGGTGAAAAATTAATGCGACACTGGATGGAAATACCGCAGATCTTGTGCCATTGCAGAAGTTGATCAAAACACTGCCACAATGAATGCATGCAGTAATCAAAGCTAAAGGTGGTCCAACAAAATATTTGTGTGTGACCTTTTTTTGGCCAGGCAGTGTAAATGACAAATATGCAAATCTTTACAACACTGGAGCTTTTTCCATTATTATTTCATGACTATTTGTTGATGATTTTTTTTTTCACATTTTTCTCCACATTGTGTGTCTTCTTGTTGTCCAGGACTGGTCTGGTGAACTAAGAAGGGAGCCACCAACATGTGTGTTTGAGTTTATTAATTTTCAACCACCCAAATTATTATCTAAAATATACAAAAAATTGTCTAGGATCGATGACTCGATAGCACTACCTGTTGAAAAATGGGAGTCAGATTTATCAATCAACTTTGAACAAAAAATTTGGTCTCAAGTATGTTCAAATACTTTTAAATTGACTAGAATCTCCAATTTACAATTAATACAATATAAGGTTCTCTATAGAGTACATTATACAGGGGAGCGAATGTTTAAGATGGGCTTTATACCATCTAACAAGTGCTCACAGTGCATAAGTAATACACCTGATGATTATATTCACGCGCTCTGGTTCTGTCCATCCGTTCAGAGGTTCTGGGTACAGGTATGTGAAGACTTGTCTAAATGTTTGAAAATTAATATCCCACTCTCTCCATCTGTTTGCTTATTGGGTATCTTTGAAGATGTTATACTAGAAAAAAATACATCCTATATGCTTTTCACTGCCTTATGCATCGCAAAGAAAACCATACTCGTAAATTGGAAAAATAAAAATAATCTTAGCGTTAATCAGTATAAAAATCTTCTGTTAGATCATATTAGTCTTGAAACAGCATCTGCCGACACATTGGATCAACCTATTTGGCATTCTTTGATCGGCTCCGTTACGTAGTGAGGGTGGGGGGTCTGGGATGTGGCCTTGTGGGGCATTGGGACTGGAGGGGGGGGAGGTTGGGGTTTGGGGCGCCGGGGGGTTAGGGCTGCTTGGGCGGGGAGGACCTTGTCTTCGACCTGGGGAGGACCGGGGGGGGTTCTGGGGGACATCTACTGGGGGCGGCATGCGGGCCCTCGGGTGGTCGGTGGCGGCGGTCATGGGTCGCCGGTCGGTGACCCGGCTGTGCTGGGGTGGTTTCGGGGTGGGTGCCGGGGGCTTGGGACTCTGGGGGCGCGTCGTCCCCGGGCTTGGGCCTGGTGGGGGTCGGGGGTCTTGGGCTCTGGCCGGCGGGTCGCCGGGCTATGGGCTGGCTGGCGCTCTGGTGCCCAGCTCTGGCCGGGGGCTCTCGGCTCGCTGGTGGGTTGGGGTTCATATGCTGGGGGGTGGGTGTCTGGGGGCGTGACTGGTGGCCAATGGGAGGGAGCGGGCAAACCCAGCTGGGTGTCTAATGTGTTATGTGTTTTGAAAGTTGTTAATATGAAGGGTGGGTATAGTATTTCTTCTGGGGTGGGGATTAAGTGGATGTCCTGGATGATGGTCTTGGACTATACTTGGCCGGTGTGCGGGCCCCGGTTGGGGCCTGTTCTTGGTGCTTCCTGGCTCTGTCGACGGTTGGGCGGGCGCTCTTGGCCGTGTCGTCCATGTGGGATTTTGTGTCCTCTTGGACGGCGGGCTGACTGCGGTTCGCAGGGGTCGTGGCGGCCCTGGCGGGTGTGGGCTGTTGGTTCTGCTGTTGGCGGCCCTCGGGGCCGTGTCCCTCTCTGGTCTTGGCTCAATGTCCTGGCGGTCGGAGAGGTGTTTCCTTTACCTCGCTCCTTGGGTGGACCTTGGCGAGCTGGGGGGTAAGCAGGGTCAG
>JBBPBX010011743.1:22406-35276 GCA_038048925.1 Garcialebias charrua
CGCCGACATAATTTAAAAATACCTAAATAGCACTCCGTGTTGACTCGGATCTATGCTAATGTCTGTTAGCAAGCAGATGTCGGCAGATAGACCTCACGTCTGACATATATCTTTTTTAAACAGTAAATCATCCAAAACTCTCATTAATAGACTCTCCCCAAATAAAAACAAACAACAGCTCGTACCTGATAGGCAGTAAGATGGTCGCTGCAGACATAGGACTCTCAGTAGGAACCCATCGGTCACAAGTTCTCTGTACTTCCATTCTAGGCAAAGTTTCTCATCTTTTGGGAATTTGTGAAGGCTCACTTGTTCACTGCTGATATTAGAACACCCAAATGCGCTACAACGTGATGGCATTTTTCAAGTTACACCAAAAAAAAAAAGAGTCGATCTTTCACCAAACAAAGGGGCAAGCCAGGCTCCGCCTTATGCCCAGTGCCCACGTGTACGTCACATGAAGATTTGCATAAATTCACGGGGCGTGTCCCAGAGAATTTATGGTAAAAAATTACCATAAATTGGAATGAAATTTTAATATATTTATAATTTATTATGCAAAAACGACCAGAGCTCAATGATATAAGATATATATGTTCTGACAAATATTCAAATTTACAAAATCATGTCACAATACCTTTAAGCTTTAAATAATAGTTTAAAAACGGTCCTCCAGTTTTGCCATTTTCATCAACCTCTAAAATAAGAAATCTATCCTGAGTCACAGGAGCTACAAGTATCAATAAATGCTGTTTATTGATACGTGTGGCTTCTAGGTTAAATCCAAGATATTAAATAAATGAATAAATAAATAAACATTTACTACATAAAAGACAAGATTTTTTTATGTAAATTACCGGTAAATATTTTCTTCCATATTTCATGAATTTTCTTGTTCTGAAAGAATGTTTTAGTCTTCAAGAATAATAAAAAAAAAAACATTTTCCAAGTTAAACTTGTAGCAGAAGAGCATGTGCGGGAGTAAAATTAAACTGTTAGGATGAACACGGGGAACACAACATGCTGTAATCAGATCCAGACTGATCGCTGTGAGGACCGGATGGAGATCAAACATCTCCACGCAAATGGAGACAATCTGTTCCGTGTTCGAGGTGATTTGGGAGATTTAATCCGTGTTGCTTCACACTCGAAACAAAACTGAACCTGCAGTTCATCTTAGATTTTGACTCGTTTGTTTTCATTCCAACAAGCTAAACTAAAGCTGCTTTGTGAGAAAGTGCTGTTCTTTGTGCTGCCCTGTCCTTGTTCATGTCTTCACCGTGTTTTTATTGATTGATTTAATATTTGACAGGAAACTGAAGCTGGAGAAGGAGCTGGCTGGAATGCTGTGGAGGATCCGCTGGGAGGACCTTCAGTTCGAGAGCCCCAGTAAATACCACAAGCGAGCGGGGAGCCGGTTGACCCTCTCACAGGTGAACGGCGTTTTGATTAACGTGATAAAAGGCGAACTGTGATACAGACGAGGAGCTTTGTTCTGTCTTTTATTCAGCCACTGTTGCCTGAGGTTGGAAGCATTCATTTAAATGGGATTAATCATCAGTCTGGAGATGCCTCTGCTGTAAAATTAGGCCCTCCAGGAATCTACAGTGATAATGGGATCTGTCTGAAGTCCAGAGCTTCAACGTGTTTGCACGCTGCGAACTGTGCATTAAAACGTAGCTGGTTGTTTTTCTTAGAAACAAACAAACAGAAATAATCTGCAGCTCTGAGAGAGTTTCTTGTCCTTTGAGAGTTTTCACATTCCTGAAAGCTTCTCCAGCGGTTTGCTCAGCGCAGCAGACGTGTATTAAAGCCATCGTTAAAATAATCTCTCGTCTGGGCCCCGCTCGCTGCAGCCAGCTGTGCAACGCCTGCTCGAGGTCCTCCGGTATCAGGTTCTGTCGTCTGGGGGCTTTGGATCGGGCTCCAACTCACACACCTTTCTCATTACTACTCCTCAGTCCGGTTTCTGCATCCGTGTGTGGAAAACGCAACGTTTTATTTTTCCAATCCTTGTGTAATTTGCCACGTGATGCCAAAATTTACGTTTTCCACAAACGTGCAGCTGACTGCTCATTTTTAATCACTCTTTGTGCACTCGACGTTCAGTCTTTAATCTGACTCAAAAAACGTGTTTACACTAGGGGTACGAATCTCTCGGTGTCTGGAGAATCAATTCGATTCCGATTTTTGGTGTCGCGATTCGATTCAAAATCGAGTTTTCAATTCAGAAACGATTTTTGATTCAGAAACGATTTTTCTATTAAAATGGTCATGAATTTAGTTTCAGTTTTGTAACTGACAAGCTGAAAAGATAAACAACAATGTAAACAAATGGAACATTTATTTAAAACAATAATTTTAGGTTCCTTATTGTATCAAATTTTTTGCATCGTTTGATATTTATACCAAAAATAGGAACAAATAATACAGGAATGCATTAAATTCTGTAACTTAAATAACCGGTATGATAATAGGTTAGCTTTTTGCTGTTACTTATAGAAGATTATTGTTTGAATTGATTGTTTGAACTTGTTTTGTTTTTGAAAGAAGGGGCAGATAAAATAAGATTTCTTATTCTTTCTGCCACCTTTCATTTTATGTACAGTATTCTTTCATATACAATGAGATATGGTTTTATTTTCTTTATCTTTTGGGTTTTAATGTAAAAAAAAAAAATCCATTTTGGGGCTTTTAAAATCGATTCTGAATCGCCAGGACTAAGAATCTAGATTATTTTAAAAATTGATTTTTCTTCCTGCAGTTTACACGTCGTCAAATATGAACATTTTTTAGGTATTCATGTTGCAACGAAGCGAAACGACTAACCTAAACTCATTAACGGACATCTTCTCTTCTCACTTTACGTCTTCTCAGAGAGGCTCCAGCTACGGCTCCCTGATAACTGCCCATGGAAAATATCAACTGTTTGCAAAAACCGGCTATTTTAAGGTAAGGCTTAGTGAGTTCTGACATTTCCAACTCCTGCACACTCCTTTCCCGCCCACACACACACACGAGCACAGAGAAAGCCGAAGAGCTGTTGAGGCGAGAGGAAGAGAGTGTGTGGGCGAATTTAGGTAGCTGGTTTTAATGCGAGCTGCAGAATGCATCATTTATTTATTTATTTATTTATTCTTCCTTGCTCTGGTTCTAAACTGCCGTCTTGTAGTCTAGACGTTACCGTCAAATTGCTGCTGCTAATTTATCTGTGTAGAACGTGACAAAAAGAATGACTTGATTTTAAACCGTTTGAAGTGGAATCACGCGCTTTATATAAATGCACGATTAATTTTCCACCCTGAAGGTGCGGGTGCAATTCTCGGATTGGACACAGACGAGAGGTGATTGAATCCTGAGTGCAAGTGAGATTATGTAACAACTGTGAAAACCTGAGAATTCTGTAAAATAGGCCTTTTTATTCTGCAACAAGATGCAAACTGTCAAACCATCGTCTGCTCCGAAATGTGAACTTTAAATAAAAGTTAAAGCGTTACAAGGACTAGGACAGTATAGAATTCATCCAACAAGTATACTGTATTATTTTATCAGATGAAATTACTGAAGTTTTACGATCTGGTGGATTATAATATTTTGTTAATGATGTATAGAGCTCATAATAATGTATTGCCTTTGAATGTTCAGATGTATTTTGTTAAACGATTGAGTTGTTATAATCTCAAGGGAACTCATATGTTTGTTAAACCTAGGTATAGGACTAGTTTGAAAGGAAGGACTGCAATAGTTCAGGGAGTTAGGTTATGGAACGAAGAGGAAACTGACATTAAAGAAGCTAAATCAATACTTATATTTGAAAGAAAGATCAAGGATACATTGTTAAGGAAATATGTTTAACGAAGACACAAGTTTAAATAGTAATTCTTGTGATTAAGGGAGTTAATGAGTTATACGTTTTTTTGTTAGAAGATAAGGGGCAGATACAATAAGATTTTTTCTTCATCTGCCACCTTTCATTTTATATTTTAATTTTCTTGTTATCTGTGTGTTAAATTGTTTTATTTTGTGTCTGTTATTATAAAATGAATGAATCAATAAATGAAATGAACTGTAATTAAAAACTCAAACAACCGTTCCTAATAATTACAGCAACTACTGTATATACTTTAACTAGAAGGTCACGTCTCAGCTCCTCACGCAGCAAACACAAACCCCTCTCCCTCTGCAGCGACGGAAATAGGCTCCACATGTACCTGTAGGCTGAACCGCTCCCCTTCCTGAATGCTGCCTCCTTTATCGCTTCTTTTTGGTGCTTTTTATAGCCAGTGTTGCGCTTGTTGTTTCCTTGTCTTTCATTAAATTGGTGTTGCTGTTTTCATGATGCACGCAGGGGAACCTGGTGGCCATCAAGCACGTCAACAAGAAGAGGATCGAGCTCACGCGGCAAGTTTTGATGGAGCTCAAACATGTAAGTTTCTTGACAAGACAAAGTTTTTATTTTTATTTTTTTGTTTTGCAGAACTTATTTGGCCTCAAATAATTTCATTATATTTTGTATTTTAATTTTCTCTTGTTTTATTATGTTTGAGCTTTGAAAAAATGCAATACTAATAAAAATTTAATGAGCTGAATTAGATTCTTATGATAGTTTTTTTGTAAAGAAAATTTTTTTATACAATTTTTGTGTTCCCTATCTCAGTGGCTCCCAACCCTGGCCCCTGAGGAACACCATCCTGCATGTTTTAGTTGTGCCTCTGCTCCAACACACCTGATTTGAATGAAAGGGTGATTAGCAAGCTTCTGCCGAACTTAAGGAAGTACCGGTAATTAAACCACTGAGCCAGGTGTGTTAGAGCAGAGAAACAACTAAAACATGCAGGATGGTGTTCCTCAAGGACCAGGGTTGGGAACCACTGTGAAGAATAGCAAATAAAAATTTATAAAATCTGCTTTTCTATAGCATTTTTCTGTAAGAACATTTCATAAAACAGATTTTAGTTCATCTTTGTTTTCATATATATTGTGTTGTTACATTTTTTAACCACTTTACTTATATTTACGAAGCATTTTGTCATATTTTGAATCAATGTTTTGATTTTAGTTTTAATTTTTTCTATAGTTTTTTCCTTTCTTGTTATTGTAGCATCATATTAAAGAAGTGCTGAGTAGTTGGCTACCATTGCTAGTTTAGATTTGCATGATATGAGCAAAGCCAGCTAGTTGCTAGCTCACTGAGCTAAAATCATATTATCATCGCAAAGAGATAACCGTAGTTGCTAACTCACTTTGCTAATCCCATATTAGCATAGAAAAGTCACTATGTTCATTCTCTGAATTACCTACTGTAGTTACCGTACTGTCTCACTATGCTAAACGTATATTACCATTAATATTTTTTACAGTTACTAATGTGCATATGCAAAATTGTGCACAATGTCCCCAAATAGTTTCTTAGCTAGTTTTTTAGCCCTTTAAACATGCGTTTTATTGACTATTATATACACAGTTGTAAATAAGTTTTATTTGTATTTTCACAATGCGATGACGACGTGAAATGTTCCCGGGTGTTGACATGGCTGCAGAGCCCAGCTGAAACACAATTAGATACGAACACTGTTTTAGCTACATGCATTTCAACAAGTAGTAGGCATGTAACTATCTAGACACCAAAGCATCGCACAAAACAGACTTGGAGCATGTGCATTAGTAACTATAAAAACATCAATAAATTAGCTAGCAGCAAACTTCCTGTGCTAAAATCATATGACTGTAATGAAGAGGATAGCCTAGTTGCTAACTCCCTTTGCTAATCTCAGAATAGCATTAGAAATTAGTTAGTTGCTATCTTGCTATGCATGCGCGTAGGCAAGGGGGGTTCGGGGGGTTCGAACGAACCGCCCACTTTTAAAGGAGAAGTTGACAGTGCTGAATTGATGTGGCTGGATAGCTCAACTGATAAAGCCTCCGCCTTCAGTCCCAAAGGTTGTGAGATCGAGTCCCGCATGGTACAACATTTTTTTTTTTAAAATTCATTCCAAATTAAAAAAGCACAAGAAAACTATTTACAAAACAGCAAGGAATAAAACAATGCATTAAATGAAAGGAATCAGACGAAGAAAATAATCTTATCTGCCCCTTCTCAAACTATTTTTTTTTTTCAAACACTTGATTCAAACAACTAATTTTACATTTGTCTTTTATTGGATAAAAAAAGTAGTTAATATGCGCCTGTGAAGAAAGAAGAATGTGTTAACCACAGGCTGTGGTTAACACATTCTTCTTTTTTTATCCAATAAAAGAGTGTTTGGAAAAAAAATAGTTTGAGAAGGGGCAGATAAGATTATTTTCTTCGTCTGATTCCTTTCATTTAATGCATTGTTTTATTCCTTGCTGTTTTGTAAATAGTTTTCTTGTGCTTTTTTAATTTGGAATGAATTAAAAAAAAAAAAAATGTTGTACCATGCGGGACTCGATCTCACGACCTTTGGGACTGAAGGCTGACGCTTTATCAGTTGAGCTATCCAGCCACATCAGTTCAGCATTGTCAACTTCTCCTTTAAAACGAACCGCCCCCCACAAAATTCTGGCTACGCCCATGCTATGCTAAATTAAACCTGGCAAGTGAGATAGCTGCTAAGTTGCTGTGCTACACTTAACATAGCGAGGGAGCTTGGCACTATCTTGCTGTGCTATATCTAACATAGCAAGTGAGCTAGCTGCTATCTAGCTGTGCTAAACTTAGCAAGTGAACTGCTATCTAGCTGTGCTAAACACATAGCATTTAAGCTAACTGCTATCTTGCTGTGCTAAACTAAACATAGCAATTGTGCTAGCGATTATCTTGCTGGGCTGCGTATTATAGCTAGAGAGCTAGCTACTATCGTGCTGTGCTATATTTAACTTAGAAAGTGAGCTAGCTGCTGCCTCGCTTTGCTAATCTTACATTACTTGCATTGCAAACTAGCAACTTTTAAAATAAAAAATTACAATCGGCTGGACACAATAATAAAACTTAACATACATTATAATCTTGTGTTTGCTACTTAAATGATACGTAAATAATAATAATAACGTTTTTGCAGATTATTGCGTGTTAAATTAGTCAAGTGTTGCCACAAAAAGCTGCAGAACGAGTGTGTTGACAGTAGCCAATGTATTCTTCTCTACAAACAGAATACTGGCAGTTTTTATATGTTTTGGGTTGTTTTTGTCCTCCCTGCTTTTAAGAAGATGCACCTATTTTTGATTATCTCATGAGATTTCCTCCTACCTCTGCTTCCAGACAAAATGTAGATTTTTATATGCAGCTGAGACTTACAAAAAGTAAAGTAAAAAAATAAACTTGCTTGGGTTGCAAACAGGAACGTCTGTCTGATTCTGGCAGTTTTATCTGGCTCAGTATGACAGCGGACGTGTCCGTCACTGTATTTTTTTTACATGAGGACAGAATGTTTGCCTTTTGTTAAAATCTTATCGGGGCGCTTCAGGACGTCGCCTGCTTCTCGTAGTAAAAACTGAACATTCATAAACTGTTTTAATATCAGCAGCAGCAGCACCTGACAGAAAAGTCTCTCTGTCTGGGAAATATTTACAAGTGAGCGATAAGGAAGCTAAGGAGAGAGAAAAAAGTCTCTAAACTTAATGTGGTTTGGTGATGGAAACTCAGTGTGGCACAGGAAAAAGCCATAACTTGGAAATTGCGCATGCAGACATAAACAAGACCTTTTGCCCATTTTCTTTTTACTTATAGCCTACGACTCTTTACTTTAATTCTCTGTCTCAGCAGTGAGTTCTGGGTCATTTTGTGTGAGCTGCAGCTCTTAGGAGGGGGGTCGGTGGCCATTGGTCAGTCGGGAGGCTCACGGGGAGAGAGCTGTCTGAGCTGGCAGCTTCGTAGATACCCTGAGGGCCTGATCGCCTGTCAAACCTCAGCTCACAAAAAAAAAAAAAGCCAACCAGATGGGGCGAAGAGACAGGCCTGCCAGTGGAAACTTAACCACTTGTCTCCCAGAGTGCAGCAGGGGACGTTATATAGGCCAAAGGGTAGGCTAACAACATCTCCCGTTGTGAATCAGAAGCCAGAAACGCTCCGAGTTTGGTGTGAGAGCAGTTGTCTGTCGCCGTGACAACGAAGAAAGAAACTAAGTTTTAATTTTATGTTAAGAATCAACGTGGACGCCGAGCTCTGAAAGACTTCACTGAAATTTTAAAATTGTAAAAGCTTAGAAAAAGAAAGAAAAAATAAGCAAAAAAATATTAATAACTGAACGCGAAAGAAAAATGTAAATGTAGCACAAGGTTGGCTAAAGGCAAATGTAAAAGGCTAGCTAAAAGCAGCAAAGTTGTGGACAGAAGTTCAGCAGTAAAAGCAGCTACGGTAAATGCTTACTAAAAATAGCAAACGTCTTGTAGCTAGATGAAAACTGAAAGATAAAGTAGTAAAAGGTCATTTAAAATTTAAGTTACAACTAAAACAGCAACATGTTAACTAAACCCACCCATCTTCTGCTTATTCTGAAGTCGAGTCGTGGGGGCAGCAGCTTGACCAGGGAGGCCCAGACATCTCTTTCCATAGCCACCTCTTCCAGCTCTTCTGGGAGGACTCCAAGGCGTACCCAGGCCAACTGAGAGACATAGTCTCTCCAGCGTGTCCTGGGTCTTCCCCAGGGTCTCCTCCCAGTCAGACATGCCTGAAGCACCTCCCTAAGGAGGCGCCATGGGGGCATCCTTACCAGATGCTCGAACCACCTCAACTGGCTCCTCTTGATGTGGAGGAGTAGCGATTCTACTCCGAGTCTCTCCCGGATAACTGAACTTCTCACCCTATGTCATGAAGAAGAGGAAAGCTCTGCAGAGAGTGGTGAAGGCTGCACAGAAGTCTGTTGGAGTCAGTCTCCCCACCATCACAGACATTTACACCTCCAGATGCAGGAAAAGAGCCACCTGCATCATGAAAGACCTCACTCACCCAGCACACTCACTCTTTGCCCCACTCCCCTCAGGACGGAGGTTGAGGAGCATCAAATGTAGAACCACTAGACTGAGGAACAGCTTCTACCCTGAGGCTGTTAGACTCATGAATAAATAAATAAATAAAATAAACACTGCAAAATATCACATCATGCTGATGCTGATCTGTTTTCTTGTTGCTGTGTTCATCTGTGACCATCTGCTCATACAGACTCATGTTCGTGCTGCTGTTTATAATGATGTTTTTCCACTACATTAGGGCTTAGTGTATTACTAGTTGATGTTTTTCTTAGTTAATTCTAGATGTTATTACTGTTTTTCTCTTGCATTTGTTGTTGGATGTAACTGGGACCCCGTGTACATAATCTCGTTTTCATCACATGTACCACATGCGGTGCAAATGACAATAAAGACTCTCTGACTCTGACTCTGAACAAAACCCAGAGATACTTGAACTCCTCCACTTGAGGCAGAAACTCACTCTCGACCTGAAGAGAACAATCCACTCTTTTCCAGTTGAGGGTCATGGCCTCAGATTTGGAGGTGCTGATTCTCATCCAAGCCGCTTCACACTCGGTTGTTCATCGCTCCAGTGAGAGTTGAAGAGCACGGCACAATGACGCCAACAGGACCACATCATCTGCAAAGAGCAGACATGGAATCCTGAGGCCACCGAACCAGACTCCCTCCACCTGCTGGCTGCACCGAGAAATTCTGTCCATAAAAGTTATGAACAGAATTGGTGACAATGGGCAGCCCTGGCAGAGTCCAACTCCCACCCTGAAGGGTCTGACTTACTGCCGGCAATGTGAACCAAACTCTGGCGCCGCTTGTAGGGACTGAACTGCCCGTGGCAACGGGCTTCCAATTCCATACTCACGGAGCTCCCCCCACAGTGTACCCCAAGGAACATGGTTGAATGCCTTCTCCAAGTCCACAAAACACATGAAGACTGGATGGGCAAACTCTCATGACCCCTCAAGGACCCTAGTGAGCAGTGGTGGGCACCAGCCCGCTAAAGCGCAAATCCGCTAATTGCGGACCTAAACAATTTGTTTGGGCTTTAGCGGATTTACTAATTTTTATAATTCATAAGCGGATTTGCGCTTTTTCTATTTAAAATGCAGTACCGCTAATAACTAATTATCTATCAGTATTCATTGTCTTGAACAGTGGAAAGTTTAACTGTTATGAATCACAATGCACGTGATCCATTCTACAGCTCCCCTCCCAACTAACAGCAATCATTGAGAGAAGGTATATGTCCATTCTTCCTGTTGCTTTCAGTCATGGTTCTGATTTTACAGACATTTCCCACAATGCTGCTGTGTCTGCTTACGTAGCAGGAAGGCAATGGTTAATGTTTCCTGTACTCCGTGCTTTGCTTTCGTCATGTGCCCATAATGCATTGCAGCGCTTCAGTTTTCCAGTAAACAGTTTTAAAATTACTTTATCGATGCATTTTTAATGAAAAATCTACAATAAACAAAAGAAAAAGACAAAGAAGCAGCCGAAATAGCAATCCTCAACACATTCAACAACTTTTTAATTTTTAGACCATGAGCGAAAGGTCTATTTTAGGAAATGACATCCCCAGCGATTCGCGGTTATAGGTAGGATGAAGGTGTATAACAGTTCATGCACCGTTAGTTGGCAGTGTAGTGCAAATATTGCATAACTTATTGCTGGCTACCAAGTGTTGAATTGAACTTGCGCTTTAAAATTAGCTTCCGCTAGTTTTCCTAAGACATTAGCGCTTTTGAAATTGCGGACCTAAATAACTTAATAAGCGCTTTAGAAATTGCGGAACTAATTTTTGGACTAGCGCTGCCCACCACTGCTAGTGAGGGTAAAGAGCTGATCCAGTGTTCCACGGCCAGGACGGAACCCACATTGTTCCTCCTGGATTTGAGGTTCGACCAATGATCGGACTTGCTTCTCCAGTACCCCTGAATAGACCTTACAAGGGAGGCTGAGGAGAGTGATGCCTCTGTAATTGGAGCACACCCTCCGGTCCCCCTTTTTGAAACGGGGAACCACCACCCCAGTCTGCCAATCCAGTGGCCCTGCCCCCGATGTCCATGCGATGTTACAAAGGCGTGTCAGCCAAGACAGCCCCACAACATCCAGAGCCTTAAGGGAATCAGGGTAAATCTCATCCACTCCTGGAGCCTCTGAGCTTTTTAACTACCTCCATGATCTCAGCCACGGTTATGGACAGATCAACCCCAAAGTCCCCCGACTCAGCTTCCTCCATGGAAGACGTGCTGGTGGGATTGAGAAGGTCATAAAAGTATTCCTTCCACCTCCCGAGCTGACTCTTAACTAAACCCGAGTAGTAGAAAAGCCTAGCTAAAATTGCAAAAGGGAAGCTAAAATCTGAAAGGCGTAAAAGGCTTACCAAATGCTAAAAGTTACAAATGTTAGCTAAAATCTAATAGTAGAAAAGGTTAGCTAAATGCTACAAGCAGCTAAAACAAGATAAAAAGTAAGGCTAATCGAAAGTCTAAAGCAAGCAAAAGTCTTGCTAAAATAACCTAGAAGGTAAAAGTACCGTAGTAAAAGTCTAGCTCAGGCTAAACTTAGCAGCACAGTAGCTAAAAGCTAAAAGAAGCATATGAAGACAAGAACAGAGCTAGTAGCCAAAGCCGATTTAAAAAAAGAACAAACCTTTTAAAGGAATTAAAGAAATCTCAAAAATCTCAATATATTTCTTAAAAGTCAACGTCACAGCACCCATCCTTTGAAAGAGCTGAATTTTTTCAAAGTCTGCAGGTTAGATTGTAAACCACGTGCAAAGGAAAAAAAGTTTTTTTTTTTTTATTATTATTATTTCACTGTCCGTGTTCCTACGGGTTGAAATGAAAGCAGGAGGATTGTCCAGCTTGTTTCTGTAAGAGAAAATTTCACACGTTCTCATGAAAAGAACCAAAAATATTCCCTCTAAAGCTCTTAACCCCAAACATCTGCGGTGCCGCTCTCTCTTTTTTCCATACAAACGTCTTGTGTTTCTGCATTTTAAAACTGGGCCTTGATTGGGGATTTGTTCCCTTGTTGAGAGGTTATGCTCCTCCAGCTGAACACTTAAAAAACAATTATGTATGTATATATATACTGTATACATATACATATTTACTGTATATATCCTCCTCAGCACACTGGCCCATTCATAACCTCTAAGGGTAATTCAGGCATTACGTGCACGTGTGTCAACTGAGCAGGAATGCCACTCAACAAGTGGAAAATGACGGTACGAGCAAAGCCGACTGCAAACAGACTGATTGGACGAAACGCTGGCAGCGTTACTCTGAAACGTTGGCGCATAAATGAACCGTCAGTCCTCTGTTTCCACGGCGTTCGGAGCGTTTGAGGAGACTCACAGTTGCTGAGTGTTTGTGTGGTTATTTTCAGATGAGAGACGTTCAGTTCAACCACCTCACCAGGTTCATCGGGGCCTGCATCGACCCTCCCAACATCTGTATCGTAACGGAGTACTGCCCCCGCGGCAGCCTGCAGGTAACGTCTACGGGTCGGATCATGTCCCCGTCAGCACCGTGTTTCCTTTACTTTCATTGTACAAACTGACGTGTAAACATTTTGTTTTCTTTTGGTTCACCTTTGACCTGAGTTTAAAGTGTCTGTGACATCATCTTTCTACTTTGCATAAAATTGCTCAAAATATATCTTGTATCATTCAACTATGTTCGTTTTTGCAAACAAAATGATAAATTAATGAAAATTCCTTTCAAACTGAGTTTAAAATTAAAAACCGTGTCTCTTCACGGGACGTCCGACTACACGCGAATGCAACATCTGTGATGTAGGAGGATGAACCTCAGTTTGCATCTGCCATGTTAACGCATATTCATTCTCTGCCAGATCGCCTATTTTTTGTATAACTTGAAAAATGCCGTTACGTTGTGTCGCATTTGGGTGTTCTAA
>JBBPBX010011743.1:39352-55366 GCA_038048925.1 Garcialebias charrua
AATTGGGTATTTCGGGTCGTGTGTTTAAATGGATCAATGACTTTTTGTTGGGCAGAACTATCCAAGTTAAAGTAGGAAAGAGCTATTCTCAAAAGTATTTTGTTGAGAATGGGACACCTAAAGGAAGTATTGTCCTCTACTATTTTCTATAATGATCAATGATATGTTTTATGAAATTGGAAATGAGATGGGAGTTTCTCTTTTTGTGGACGATGGAGCAATTTGGAAAATAGGAAATCATCTTCTTCTTCGGCTTTTCCCTTTTCAGGGGTCGCCATAGCGAGTCATCCTCCTCCACCTCACTCTGTCCTCTGCATCCTCTGTCCTCACTCCAACTACCTTCATGTCCTCTCTAACTGCATCCATATATCTCCTCTTTGGCCTTCCTCTGTGTCTTTTTCCTGGCAGCTGCATTTCTAACATCCTTCTACCAATATACCCACTGTCCCTCCTCTGGACATGTCCAAACCATCTCAGTCTGGCCTCCCTAACTTTATCTCCCAGTTGTTCAACATGTGCTGTACCTCTGATTATCTCATTCCTGATCTTTTTCATTCAACCTTTATTTAGTCAGGTAAATCTTTTGAACCTCATGGGCTCATTTACGAAAGCGACCTGCTAAAACTAAAGAACAATGAACAGCAGTGGTAGAATTTCCTTAAACAATAAACAAACAAACAATAAACAATAGAAAACAAAAGAGAGAAAAAAACAAAAGAAAGTTTTTAACAAAGTATCAAAAAACTAGCAAAACATTATAAGGTAGACATATAAAATCAAAGACAGGAACAAATCTGCATTGGTTTTTGCCAGGATTCCAACAGATTCTGAAAACCATTTAGAGAAGTCAAGGTCGAGAGCTTCAGATCTTTTTGTAGGATATTCCATGAAGCAGGAACGGAGTAGGCCCTTTTAGTAGGAGAAGGCCCTTTTGTCACCCCTAAGGAGAACCTCAGAATCTTCATTTCTGCTACTTCCAGTTCTTTCTCCTGTCTTTTTGTCAATGCCACTGTCTCCAGACCATACAACATAGCTGGTCTCACCACTGTCTTGTAAACTTTTCCTTTGACCTTAACTTGGAAGGAAATAACTTGGAATTTATTGTCAAAAAGTTGCATGAGGCTATTACAAAAGTAGAAGAATGGTCATATAAATGGGGAGTAAAATTTTCAACTGATAAAACGAAAGTCATGTTTTTCACAAGAAATAGAAATGAATGCAAATTAAAACTCAAACTCTATAACCAGGAATTAGAGAAAGTAACATATATTAAGTTTTTGTGAATGTGGTTAGATGAAAAACTAACATGGAAGATACACATTCAAAAAAATTTAGATAAATGTAAGAAAGCTCTAAATATAATGAGATGCTTAATAGGAAGTGGATGATGTGCAGACAGAAATGCATTAAAAGCTACTTACGGTATACTGGATTGATAAGGTCAATATTAGATTGTGGATGTGTGGTATTTGGATCAGCAGCAGACACGGTTCTTAAAAAAAACTGGATCATATTCAATATCTTACAATATCTTACAAAAAGATCTGAAGCTCTCAGACTTGACATCTCTAAATGGTTTTCAGAATCTGTTGGAATCCTGCAAAAACCAATGCAGATATGTTCTTGTTTTTGATTTTATACATCTACCTTATAATGTTTTGCTAGTTCTTGATACTTTGTTAATAAAAAAATATATATATATTCTGTATTTCTCTCTTATGTTTTTCTATTGTTTATTGTTTAAAGGGGACCACAGATGCAAAATTCACTTTTTAATGTTTTTTTAACTCTACTTTGGGTATTTACTTCTTTAAAGGGGACCACAGATGCAAAATTCACTTTTTAATGTTTTTTTTACTCAACTTTGGGTATTTACTTCATAAAAAAACAGTCCTTGTGCCAAAAAAATGCACCCAGTGGTTTATTTACTCTAAGTAGATTTATTTATTTTTGATAAATACACCAGGATTCACACTTCCTGCAGTTATTGACGTCACAGGCCGTAGCCAATCACCTCAAACCTGAGTCCAGCCCCTCACCTAGCAACCCCTGGTTAGGCTCAACCCACTTCTGTATTAAACACATGACTGTTGTTTTTCATGATTTCATCTCATCTTTTGTTTATATGTTCTTAATTTCATGTGTACAGCACTTTGTTGCAGCTGTGGTTTTTTTAAATGGCTTTATAAATAAAGTATAATTGTTATTTTTATATTTTAGTTCAATTTTTAGTGTATTTGCGATCGCTCCCAACGCGCAGCCGTCAAAAATTAAACGAGCGGACCCCCGGCGTAGGGACCAGCGGCAACGGGACCCTCTTCTGGCGCGATGGAGCGGAGCTTCAATTGTACAGCCTCGCTGCTGCCCTCGCAGCAGCCTCGCAGCAGCGAGGACCTTCTCCTTACGGATTAATTTACGGGAGACACTTGGTGAACTTTGTGTTGTCTTTATTTACTTTATTTACTTTGTCCTCTTGGCTGCTGACACTGGCTCTCCCTCCATCCTTGTCCTCCTTGACCTCACTGCAGCCTTCGACACTGTGGACCATAGTATCCTCCTCCACCGTCTTCATGTGGAGGTCGGTCTCTGCGACACAGTCCTGGACTGGTTCAAATCTTTCCTCTCCAATAGGCTGGAATGTGTTAGTCTTGGCAACGCCACGTCCCAGACAGTTGGTGTCTCCTGTGGTGTCCCTCAGGGGTCAGTTCTGGGGCCCCTGCTGTTTTCCCTTTACATGCTGCCTTTAGGTCAAATTATTAATCAGTTCAACATTTCTTTTCACTGTTATGCCGACGATACACAGCTTTACATCAGGACTGGAGCATCCTCATCTTCCACCTTGTCATCTCCATCTTCACTCACTGCCCTCTCTGCCTGCCTGGAGGCAATTAGGGCATGGATGAATCAGAACTTTCTTCAATTAAACTGCTCCAAGACTGAGGCCATACTGATTGGCACCCCTCACCAGGTACAAACATCTCCTATAACAACACTTTCCTTTTCTGGACAAGACATCCCCCTCTCCACCTCTGTTACTAATCTTGGAATAAAAATGGACTCCAATCTTACATTTGAAAATCACATTAAGCATCTGTTTAAAACTTGCTTCTTCCATCTTCGAAACATCTCCAGACTTCGCCCATCCCTAACTTTTTCCGATGCTGAGAAGCTCGTCCATGCTTTTGTCTCCTCCAGGCTCGACTACTGCAACTCCCTGTTTATTGGAATCCCTGGCAAAAACCTTCAGAAACTTCAATATATTCAAAACAGTGCAGCAAGGATCTTGTTGAGAGTTCGTAAATTTGAACATATTACGCCCATTCTCCATAACCTTCATTGGCTTCCTGTCGCCTACAGAATTCAGTACAAAACTGCTCTCATTACACATCAATGCTTACACGGAACTTCACCAGATTATCTGAAGGATATTCTTATTCCATACTCATCCACCCGTTCGCTGCGGTCACAGAACAGCAATCTCCTTCACATTCCGAGAACCAAATTAAGGACCATGGGAGACCGGGCTTTCAGTGTGGCTGCCCCCCGCCTGTGGAACTCTCTTCCTGACTGTCTAAGAGCCCCACAGTCTGTGGTTGACTTTAAGAGCGACTTGAAGACCTTTCTTTTCGACCAAGCATACTCTACCTCCTCATGATTCTACTTTTGATCTTAGCTGATATTGTTATTGATTTTAATTGTTTTATTTGTTTTATTGACATTTAATTCTGTTGCTCCTTGTAGCACTTTGAGATTTTCATTAATGAAAAGTGCGTTATAAATTGAATTCATTATTATTATTATTATTATTGTCTTGACTGGAACAGCGATAACTCCCAAAATCTCCGCGTGCAACGAGCGGAGCTGGCGAACACCGGAAGAGGAACAAGCTAACATTAGCTTCGGATTCGGGTGGTCTCATGCTAAAAGGAGCAGCAAATTGCGGCGCGCTCAGACGGGTTTCGGTAAGTTATCTTAAGCTAGCACTAACAGTAAGTCAAATGAGTAATAAAAAAAGAGCTAATTTTAAAACAACAACACATTACAGATACTGGCTGTTACAGAGGGCGTTAACAGATCGTTGAAGGGCGTGGACTTCAAGAAACCGGTCGTTCAAAACGAAAGTTAAAAATGGCAGAATTAAAAAGGGTATAATTAATTATCTAAGAATTATTTTGTGTATTAAAATGAATTAATATTGTCAAGATAGCACACAGACATAACATAAAAAATTTAAATACCTATATGTGGTCTCCTTTAAAAAAACAGTCCTAGGGCCAAAGAAATGCACCCAGTGGTATATTTACTCTAAGTAGATTTATTTTTCAGTGATATAAATGTCTCGTTTTCAAATCCTCGCGCTTGTGACGTCACAAGCGCCAGGACAACCCACCCCAACCTGAGTCCAGCCCCTCACCTAGCAACCCCTGGTTAGGCTCAACCCACTTCAGTATAAAAGACGTGACGGTTGTTTTTCCTGATTTCATCTCATCTTTTGTTTAAATGTTCTTAATTTCATGTGTACAGCACTTTGTTGCAGCTGTGGTTGTTTTAAATGGCTTTATAAATAAAGTATAATTGTTATTTTTACGTTTTATTTCAATTTTTAGCGTATTAGCGATCGCTCCCAACGAGCAGCCGGCAGACATAAAACGAGCAGACCGCCGGCGAAGGGACCATCTGCGGGCGGGAGCTGCTGGGAACTGCTGGCTTTTGAGGACCGTGGGTCCGGTCAGAGGTTGCCTCATACGGATAAATTAACTGGAAACACTCGGTGAACTTTGTGTATGTGTCTGGACTGGAGCAGCGATCGCTCCCAAAGCGCCGCATGCAACGAGCGGAGCTAAGCGGGCGGTGTGCCGGAGGAGGAAGAGCTATCATTAGCCTCGGATTCGGGTGGGCTAATGCTAAAAGGAGCAGCTAATGGCGGCGCGCGCAGACGGCTTTCGGTAAGTTATCTTAAGCTAGCACTAACAGTAAGTCAAATGAGTAATAAAAAAAGAGCTAATTTTAAAACAACAACAGATTAGAGATACTGGCTGTTACAGAGGGCGGAGTTAATGTAAACAGATTTTTGAAGGGCGTGGCCTTCAGAGCTCATTATCATAAACTGGTAGTTTAGAACGGAAGTCAGAAAATGCATAACTAGAAAGGGGATATTTTATTATCTAAGAATTATTTTGTGCATTAAATTTAATGAACATTCATCCAGACATGGTCTGGATAGCCCACAGACATACCATAAAAATTTATAAAACCAATATGTGGTCTCCTTTAAGGAAATTCTACCATTGCTTTCATCATTCTTTAGTTTGTAGCAAGTCGCTCTTGTAAATTAGTCTACAAGGCTCAATAAGATTTTACCTGACTACCGTAGATAAAGGTTGAATGATTGAAAAATATCAAGCATTAAGACCTTGTATAAGAGCTGTTAAAATGCCATTAGAGTTAAGAAGATCCCAGTTATTAGTAACTTATTGGGCAAGTTTGCAGGGCCATAACCAGTTTCATCCAACACATAACACCCTAAAACCCTGCTGGGAGAAGGAGAGGAAAAACAATAAAAAGCGTTGGATGGTCAGTAGAACAGAAAGCTGCAGAATTAAGAGTGGCTCAACTTGTTAACTGTCCCATTACCAGTAAAACATCCGTGGATTCTCCCTGAAGTAAAAACTGAAAATTATGCACCATAACTCATGTTCCCTGAAGGAAGGGAACGAGGTGCAACATACTTGCTATGGGAATTGCGCCCCCCGCGCGATTACCTGAAGGAATATACTCACGCCTTTACGGCTAGGGGCGTCACCGCCGCGCCAGAGGCCCCGCCCTCTGGGTACTTAAGCGGCTTGCGCCCCTCCATCTTTCTCCAAAATTGCACTTCACCGAGCTTTCAGCATTGAAAAGGGCCAGATATGTTGCACCTCGTTCCCTTCCTTCAGGGAACATGAGTTATGGTGCATAACTTTCAGTTCCCTTTCAGTCTGGTCTCTCGGTGCAACATACTTGCTATGGGAACGTAATCCATTCACGCCCTTGAAATGCTCAGTAAAATGCATGCTAGAGTGAACGTCTGCCCTTGACCAGCAGGCATCCCAAGGCTACTTTCTACTGTGTGTTAGAAAGGACAGCCTGAGTGACGTCACCCGCAGTAACATCCAAACTGTAATGCTTTGCAAAAGTGTTTAATGAGCTCCAGTTCGCAGCAGCGCAGATGTCTGCAACTGGTACACCCTTAAATAATGACCAGGAAGTGGCCAAGCCCCGAGTGGAGTGAGCATTAGGAATGTGCGATATGGCCTAAAATTCATATCACGATATGTATTGTGAAGGGTGGCGATAACGATATATATCGCAATATGTTTTTGGTATAAAAATTGCAATAGAAATGAAAAAAAAAAGCATAGGGTGTCCTTTTGCCATAATTTATTTTGAAAACTGCTACACCACAAAATAATCTCTATTAAGAAAATGTCACTACTGTACTAGGTCCAGAGTTTTTAAATAATTAACAACTCAAGCATTAGGCTTCTTTCTTGCAGTGCAAAACAGTGCAAAATATAAAAATATCTTGTGTAGTTTTAGCCATAAGTTTTAAACTAAAGAATATGTTGTTAACTCTTAACAGTTTCCAATATTGTCACTTAAGAAACGAACAGCAGAGCAGCATTTTACACTGAAAACACTTCACCCTCCAACCCTCTAGAGGGCGTCCCCTTCAGCTTTAAGGAGAGCTGACAAGGCGACCAGAAGAAGAACCAGTTTACTCTGTGGCTTTGACCAGAGGGTCTCGCAGTAAAATCACACAACACAGCGTTCTATTCACAGATCAGAGGGCAGGTTTCTCTCAAGCTGACCAACGCTTACTTTAACTTTCGACACACACAAAAAAAAACTTTCGACGGAACGCAGCGTTTTGCGCATGCGTCCGAATAAGGCAAAACTACGGCAAGTCGGACGAAGTTAGCATATAGCTTCAATACTTAGCACTCGAAGAAAAGACTTTAACACCACTTATGCACAGTTTTAAACTAAAAAAAAGTATCGATTAACTCTGACAACTCTAATTTAAAGCTGACCAACGCTTACTTTAACTTTTGACAACAAAAAAAACTCGACGGAACGCAGCGTTCTGCGCATGCGTCCGAATATGGCAACACAAGCCGGACGAAGTTAGCTTGTAGCTTAGCACTCGAAGAAATATACTTTTAACATCACTTACGCACAGTTTTCAACACAAAAAAGTATCGATTAACTCTGACAACTTTGATTGTACACTTCAACACCACTTATGCACAGTTTTAAACTAAAAAAAGTAAAGATTAAATCGGACAACTGTGATTTTCTGCGGTTAGCCGGTAGAAGGCAGATCTCTATCGTAGGCTAAATTTATATCGTTTATACCGTGTACCGGTTATACCGCGCATCCCTAGTGAGCATGCACTCCAGAGGGTACCTGTTGACCTTTGCTACTGTACGCCCTTTTAATGGCCTCAGTCACCCAATGTGAGAGGCGTTGTTTTGATAGGGCCCTCCCGGTAGCAGGTGCTGCAAAGCAGATGAACAGTTGGTCTGTTTTTCTCCATTCGGCTGTTCTCTGCATGCAAGTGCGTAAAGCTCTCACAGGACAGAGAGCCTTCAACCTTTCTTGTTCCTGAGTAAGGACAGGAGCAGGTGGGAAGGAGGAGAGATCAAAGTCGAGACTCCTGTGGTTCAGAGTCAAGACCTTGGGAGTGTATGCGGGATTAGGCCTT
The DNA here is from genome assembly GCA_038048925.1 of Garcialebias charrua. NCBI lineage: Eukaryota > Metazoa > Chordata > Actinopteri > Cyprinodontiformes > Rivulidae > Garcialebias > Garcialebias charrua. Next base: position 47,101 of record JBBPBX010011743.1, read on the forward strand.
AGTGTGACCTTTGACCCGTCAGGGGCAAATCTGGTACACACTGGATGTACAGACAATGCATGGAGGTCACCCACGCATTTCGCCGAGCAAAGTGCCAGGAGTAGAGCAGTTTTATAAGATAATAAATCTATCTTAACCTCGCTCAGTGGCTCGAATGGAGGGTCACAGAGAGCCCCCAGGACCAGGCCAAGATCCCAACCAGGGGTCAGGGTCCTGTTGGGTGGTTTAGTCTGAAGCACACCCTTCATAAATCTTATTATGATTGGATATGCTCCAGGTGTCCTATGTCCCCAGGCTTCGTGACAGGCTGAAATAGCTGATAGGAAAACTTTAATCGTTGAATAAGAACAACCTTTTTCCAGTAAGTCCTGAAGGAAAGTCAGGAGCTGAGCCAAGTCGCATGCCTAAGAAATAATATTTCTTTCTGAGCACCAGGCTTAAAAAATATGCCACTTCTGTGCGTATAGGGACTATGTTGATCCAGCACGGGTATTTTGTATGGTTATTACCACATTTTCCGGCAGGCCTGACGCTATCAACTTGTTCTTTTCAGCCAACAAGCTGAGACTTTTGGCAGTTCCTGGCCTAAGTGGCTGTACTGCCCCTTCTGGTGACACAGAGGCTGTGAGCCCCTGGAGGTCAACCAGGTTGGGAAGAAGGCCTCCTTGCCGGTGTGCCCCCAGGTTACTCTGCTCAGGGGTAATTGAGGGCAGATGTAACCTGTCATCCTTATTAGACAGGATTGGAACAGAGAGTCTATTCCCTCCCCCCTCCCAAGTTTGGGGTCCTAGGACTGGGAGACTGCGAGTTATGTAAACGAGCAGACCTCCTGACACCAATCCGTTTTCTGGAGTGGTCCAGTTTACTGGTCCTTGGCTTTAATGGAGCATCGGTATCAGGTAAACCGTTGGGAGAATTTTGTTTGAAAGCAGATCTGGATCAGCTCTAACCGTGTTTCCATCTATTTTCAATTCGAATTTTGAGCGAATTTATGAAATTTCACAAAAATGTAAATAAAAATTAATGCGAATCAGAAGTGTTTCCATCAACTGGCTTGAAGCGCTTCCACCAGGCCACGCAAAGCGGCATTACGTCAGACGTCAGCGTCATTACGTCAGACGTCAGCGTTTCGCATGTCTACAGTAAACAGGAAGTAGCGGTTGAAAACAGGACCCGACCACACATCTCGGCAAAATGGACAGAATATTTCAGGTATGTGTTGCTATCGGGCAAGTTGTATTTATTCTGTCATGCCAACTAGTTTTAGCGATGTTACATGTTGTCTGGAGACGAAGTCATGTGATGTAAATGTTCGGTACGTCAGAACTGAGTCGGAAAATCTGTTTCCATCTATCGTTTTGCGCATTGGCTCTGATTCGAAAAACCCAAAAACCACCTCAAGCGAGCGTATCAACTCTTTTGAGAATTAGATGAAGTTAATTCGAATCGTACCGTTTCCATTAAGCTTTTCTGATGCGATACTTCAAAATGTGCATCAAGAAACCTTGATGGAAACACGGCTACAGAGAGGGAGGTCACGTGCTGTCTGATAACTGCTTGGGCATTACGTGTCCCTCGTTAATAACAAAGGAGCAGCTGCAACGTGAGAACGTGGGGGTGTTCCTTTTGGTTTGGCAGACTTCAGATTATTTGGTGATAAAGAGCCCAGTCTCCTTCGAAAAACAGGAAGAGAGATCTGATTCAACTCTGATTTGTTTTCATCCACAGCAGCCTGAACACAGTTGCTACTGTGAAGGTGTGAAGTTTGTGGCTGCCTGAGGGCATCTGATGTAGCCCCCCCGTCGTTAGACTCTGTCAGCTTGCCTCCCTGAGGTGCGGACATGTCACGTGTTCGTCTGGTTAGTGTATTGGCTGCCCCATCGTTCACAATGGAGCGAGGGCTTGAGCACGTGACCCTCCTCACCTGTCTCCATGAGGGGTGTGGGGGGTGCTTGCAGACGCCTCTGTGTCTGCTTACTGCAGATGAATCAGAGGCACCCTGCTGGGGTTTATTGATTAGGCTAATACCCGTGGGCCGTGAGGGAGGGGGGAAAGGCCCCCTCCCTTTATGACGGCTTGCAGGCCAGAGGGACCTGTTTTGCTGAAGATATTTGTGTGTTGTTGTTTTTTTTTGAGAGTCAATAAAACAGAGATGAACTGTTTCATGAGCTTTATTCGTGCTTATGTGCAATGACGTACATGATTCTATGTCACTCACAGCAGAGAAAGCATGATTTGTGCATGCTGTAAATATACCAGCTTTTTGTACCGTGTTACAAGTAAAGTCTGGACATGAAGGGATCACTCCCAGTACCACGTGGGCGGGTGATCGTGTAATATGGGAACGTGGACCTGGTTCATCAGGCACGTTTTTGTCTGGTGTCCCGATTCACCGAGGAGGACCTGTGTTTGGCCGCCTGGCGGGGAACAAACCTTTTCTTGCTCCATGCGTGCTCAGTTGGCCCGGCGGGGGTCTCTGCCGGGGCTCTTCCTCGTATGCTGGCCGCTTCTGCGGTGGAGCACGCGTTGCCGAGTTGTGTCGAGACTGCGCAGGTCTGCTTCCAGCAGACTCCCTTGGGAGTGGAATGCCCACTTGGAGAGCTTCCGCCTGTCTGCGTCTTTGGTCCAGCTTGGTCTGAATTCGCTCCAAAGCTTTACCAAATAATCCCGTCGGCTCTATCGAGTGGTGGAGAAAAGGCACCTTTTGTCCCTCCGGGAGATCCGTTAAAGTCATCCACAGGTGGCGGATCGCGATGACCACTTCCGCCATGCCCCTGCCTTGTGCAACAGCAGTTGTCCCCATCATGCGGAGCACAAAGTCTGTTGCTCTGCGGGCTTCGTCCAGCAAGTCGGCGGCTGCCTACTTGTCCGTTGTTACCTGGAGCTGTTGTAGTTTTTCGGCCAGGTAAGCCTGTGAAGGAAACATGAGGGAGACCATATATTGTGTCTTTAAACACATATAGTGTCACCCAGATGTAACTAAAGGATTTTAACAGGGGTCAGTATTAAGCTGACCTCTTTATCCTTAATTAATCTACTTATTCAGATTGAATAGTAATTTCACGGATTCTTTTCTTTTTCAGTTTACCCAATATTTCTGTGATCTTTATGATGGATAAATAAACAAAGCCATTAAGTGACAGAGACGTTAACTTAGTTGGTATGCCAAAGACACTACCATTTATTTAAGATAAATCACTAAATTAACACCATTACACTTGATTGACATGATTTCACTTTCTTTCAATTTAATACGTCAGCACACTTAAATTTAACACAACAGACTTCAATACTGGATGTTAAACATATTTAGTCTGAGGGCTCTTTAGCTTAAAATAGTTTCCAGCTTAGAATTGAGGGAAAAGGATAGGAGGAAGATGGAGAGATGGGTTAAAGGAAATTGTCTTGAGCATGTTACCAAAGTGACACTTCTCATCAGATTTCTGCTAAAATCCAGGTACGTTTGTAAACAGCTCTTTACCTTTCGACGACGAGTCTGATAAAGAGATGGCACCAGCCTGTAAGATGCACAGTCCTTCAGGCCCAGTTCGTCCGAACTGGTCATTCGTTTACGTTTTCAACGTCTCCTGGGTTCCGCTTGGTCATCAGAAAATATGTCAGCTCCTGGCCTCTGACTTCAAGATAAGCTTATTCCAGGAAGGAATAAACAAAGTTTTGAGCTTACGCTCGTTCGAAGTGGACTCATAACAGCATGTTATTTAGTCCTTAGCTGAATGACTGTCCTTGGCGGGTGACAGGCATTCATTCAGCTCTTTGGGACGTCTTCATGTCTTGAAGTTCCCAGAAACTCTGAAGCGTTTCAGCAAAAGTTAGAACTTAAAAAAGGATCAAAGAGAGGAGTGAGGCTTGTCTCTTTTTCATTGGTCCGTGGACCAGTCGAGCAGTTCACTTGTTGTTATCAAGATTCAAGGTGAAATTCACAGCAGAGTGAAAATGTTTAGGAAAGACAGAGCGTGCTGGAGCCATTCTCATAAAACAACAGATTAACTGTCTTCTGCCTTTCTAAACAAAGCGGCCGGGTCTCTGTGACCCGAGACTTCAACTTTAACACAGCAGTGAACACAGTTTAACTCTTACAGAATAACACAGCTTAAAAGCACACATCATGAAAATGACAAAATGTTATTCTTTTGATTACATTAGAATAAAATCAAAGAAGCCAATAGTCTCTTTTGGTGACTATGTTCTCAGATTTCAACTAATGGAATAATTTGTAGTAAATGTCTTGTTTTACTGAGAGGTCAGTAAAGGTCATCTCTGGAACAGTTCAAAAATACACAGGTGTATCAAAGTGGACACGGTCATGCCCATTACATCTCCCCCCTTTTGGAAGTCATCGCCAGTCCTTGGGGATGAGGTCCAACACGAAAGGAAACCTTGAACTGTCTCTGATCTTGAAGTAATCCAGCAAGTGGAAAAGAAAAATCAAAAATTATAATCCCATAAAGTTTTTGGAAATTCCATACTGTTCGTAGGTAATCCCATTGCGGTAAGCTTTTAATCCCTTGGAAAACAAAGTCTTATAATCCACAGCGGTAATTCCACAACGATAATTCCATATCGATTAGAGTTGGCGATTTCATCAGCAACAATTGTTTTTATAATCAGCATGTAGAGGGGATCCCTCGATTGACGCAGAGGAGGCGACCCTTGGATGGAGGTTGAAGACCAAGCGTTGGAGCTGCAGGTCCCCACATCGAAGGTTGTTGGCTGGTTGGTTTCCAGTCAGTGCCACTCTGGTTCTATGTGTCATGCAATTATGTGGTTTTTTAGGTGGGCTTATGATTGGGATTTTACATTAAGCCTTACCTATATGCACCTGGTATGTAAGCTATCATGGTTTAGATCAGCTACAATTACCAATTAAGGGGTGGATCAATTCTGTAAAATTAGATATAGGGATCTATACCTATAAAATTTTGGAGGGCTTCTGTAACGAAGGCCTCTAATTCCAAACTATTCCTCCATTCATTACTTAGTTTAGGTTAAACTAAAATAGAAAAATGAAATATAGTTTGATCTAAATGTCTGTTGTCTTTTAGACGAACGACGTAGGATTTGGTATTCCTAATAAATTTTGAAGTCTATGGCGAGACTCATCAAAATGAATAGACAATCTAGAATAGAAACGATCGAATCGGTTCAATTTAGAAATTGTGAGACCAGTGTAGTTTATGGTACCTTGAGTAGCTTTAAACTACATTGACTCTTCGACGATTGAGATTTAACAAAACGAACTGCATGTTGGCATAGTTAAATCCATATCATTCATTAACCAATGTTAATACAAAACCTTTTTGGCTGGGAGTGTTCAGAACCAAAACAATATCTCAACTAATGACAACAGTAATGACTAAACAACAAGGAAACAACGTTTCACTGCTTCGACACACTCTTGTCGTCAGATTCCAAAGTGCAACACACAAGAAAAGGTCTCAACTTTATGACCGAGGTCAAATTAAATCTCGTGGATTTAAACGGTTGTTAAGATTAGTTTTTGTTGTGGGTGTTAGGCTTAGCGTTTCTAAGTTCAAATTGGACAATGCGACTTATAGGGTGGGAAATATGGTAGTTTAAACCTGATTAGTTTATTTACTAACTTGTGTTTGGACGACCTTATTATCCCATGAAGTCGGTGTGTTTGTGAGATCTTTGTCTTTTGTGGAGTCATTGAACGCCTTGTAAGGTTTGATCTGATTTCGATGTACCCATTTAGCAATTGGCTCTTTGCGGCCTTTGCTGATTTTGATTTCGTAGACGACTGAGGACACTTTGTCTGTTATCAGATGAGGTCCAGTCCACCTGGGCATTAGTTTGCGGGCGAGAGTTCCGGTCTCGGACCCTCCTTTCCCGGTTGCTGGGGCGAACGTATAGTACCAGACTCTGTCTCCCACTTGGAGTTCATTGTGAGAGGCCTTCTGGTCGTAGTACGCCTTACGTCCTTCAGCAGATTTTTCCAGGTTTTTCTGGGCGAAAGCAAAAGTGTTTCTGAGGTGTACATTCAAATCTTTCATGTATTGTTGTGTAGTGTAGGCTGTCGCCATGGCGGCGTCGCCTGGTTGGTACAACAGGTGTAGAGGGAGAGTCATTTGTCGACCGGTCATCATCTCGAAGGGAGAGATGCCAGTTGATGTGTGTGGAGTGGCTCTTATGGCCATGAGGACCAGAGGGAGTTTCACGTCCCAGTCCTTGTGGTTTGCAGCCACGTATTTCTTCAAAATACTCACCACAGTTCTGTTTGCTCTCTCAACTTGGCCTGAAGCCTGTGGGTGGTAGCCGACATGAAAGTTGGCCTTGACGCCTAGCGTCTTCCACAGTTCTTTCATCACTTCACCTGTGAAGTGTGTACCTTGGTCTGAGTTCACCCGAAGGGGAAGTCCAAACCTTGAGAATATATGATTCATTAACAACATAGCAGTGGTTTGTGCTGTGTCGTTAGGAGCTGGTAGGCATTCTACCCATTTGGTAAATGCACAGGTTACCGTGAGAAAATATTTATTTCCTCTAGAGCTCTTAGTGAGTGGTCCAACCCAGTCGATCTGGAGGTCAGACCATGGGAATGCAATGCCTCTGCTTTGCAGTGGTGCTCTGTGAAGTGGTCTGGTTGGCTGAAACTGGCCACAGACCACGCACCCTTCAATGTAGTCCTTGACATCCTTTTTCATTCCAGGCCAATAGGCAATTTGTTTTAATGCCGTCAGCGTGGCTTTATCTCCTTTGTGTCCTGCGGACGGGAGATCATGGGCATGAACTAACATCACCCCCCTTTGTTCATGGGGAACCACGAACACAGGTGAGGACGTTGGTCCATGAGCGAAAGTTAGGATGCCTTTGATTAGTTTTAGCTGTTTGCGCAGCTGATAAAGGACTTTAAGGTCTGGATCGGAATCCAGTTCGTCTTTAGACGGAGTGTTTTTGTCTGGATCAGTCAGGTACAGTATCATGGAGTTGATAGCAGGATCCGACTTCTGTAGTTGGATGATGTCTGGGTCAGTCAGTGCAGGTCGTACAGAGACTGCGTTGTCAGCAGGTCTGGCTGCGGCCTGTGCACGTGTGACTGCCATTACCCTGACTGTAGGTTGTGTTGGCAGAGTCTTGACTAACCAGGAGGGGTCGAAGGACCATAGAGGACCTTCGTCGGCTCCTTCTTTGGCTAAGGAATCTGCAATGTCATTGTAGTACTTGTCATCGCCTGGGACTCTAGAATGTCCTGGAACTTTCTTCCAGTAGATCTGTAAGTCGTGTGATGTCACCAAGTGATCACACGCTATGAAAAGCTCTTTGTGTTTGACCACTTTTCTGTCGCTTGTTAGGAAACCGTTCTGTTTCCACACAGCGAGGTGACAAGCGAAACTCAAACGAGCATAGTTAGAGTCAGTGCAGATGACTAGCGTCTTGATGGAGCGTTCTACTACCATCTGGAGAGCTATTAGGATTCCTGCAATCTCAGCGTACTGAGAAGTCTGAGATCCTAATTTGTAGCTGAAAGTTATCTGTTCTTGGTCTTGGAGGAGGACCCCTCCAACACCTGCCCTACAGATTTTGTCGCGGAGGAATGAAGATCCATCCACGTACAATGTTGTCATATCTTTGCAGATATTGTCATCAAAGAAGTGGTGATTCGGGTCTTCAGTTACTGGGGGTTTTACCTCAACCGGCGGCTGGGTGGCTGGTACATCTTGTGTACACTTCTGGCAGATTGCCAAGTCCGTCCCCAGATGAGACTTCTTGTTTTGACCATAACGTATGTCTAGGTTAAAACTTTGAAGCGCCATGAGCCACGTTGCAACACGTGAGTTTGTCACCACACCATCTCTGATGCGTTCACTGTTAAGAAAAGTCACTGGCTGGTGTTGTGTTTCCACAATGATTTTCTGTCCACCAATGTAGCTGGAGAAATGTTTAACTGCCCACACTGTGGTCAGTAAAGCTTTCTCACAGTCTGAGAATCTCAACTCGGGGCCTGCCATCGTTTTGCTGGCGTAGGCTACTACACGTTTGTCTCTGTCGTGTATCTGGTACAGACCTGCACTTATGCAATGAGCTGAGAAGCCCACTTCCAAGTAAAACTCTTTGTTGTAGTCTGGGTAGACTAAACATGGGGCTGACTTGATCCTGTTTATAAGAGCGTCCATTGCCTGTTGCTGTTTGTCAGTCCAGACAAATGGAACGTCTTTCTTTAGGAGTTCAGTCAGTGGCTTTGCAAGGTCTGCATAGTTCTATGAATTGGTTCGAGTAGTTACAC
>JBBPBX010011744.1:0-35091 GCA_038048925.1 Garcialebias charrua
TATATATATATATATATATATATATATATATATATATACACACACACACATACAGTATATACTGTATATATATATACACATATATATATATCTGTTTGTATACAAAATACATTAACACATTTAAGTCCAAGAGATTGCCTTTGGTCGAGAAAAATATCTTAATATTTACATGTTATTGTACAGGAATGAAACAAACGAGATCATGTAACTGATCAAAATGAGGAAAGCTGATACGAAGTATCTAATCATTTCCATTCGGACAGTTCCAAATGTTTAAAGTGCTTCTGCGTTTTTTTTTTGTTTTCCTCAGCATTAAATGTGAAAGAAACATTCGTCAATAAGGCAGATTGGTATTTACACACACACACACACACACACACACACACGATCACATTTGTTCAGAAGGACGATAAAACGAATTTGAGGGGCACGGACAGAGGACGATCTTCCAGAGTAGATGATTAATAATGAACTCTGGAGACAGAACAACGCTCAAAGACAAGGTAGGGTTCATCACAGCTGTTACACTGAGTGATTTCAAATAAAAACAATAGCAGCCTATTCACACACCATCTAATGATGCTTCTGTCACACAGCTGTAGATTAAAATAAAAAGACATAATTCAAGACGCAGAGGAGTCTGCAGGGCAGGAGTGGGAGGACATGAGGCATCAAACAGCCAAAACAAAACAACAACCAAAAGTTAATTCATAGTGGAGTGGATGTGTGGAGGTCACGGTGTTGGTCGTTCTCCGGGTCCCGTTGTGGCCCGGTCTTGCTGAGACACATTCAAGGGCTCCTTGAGGACCGACGAGGCTCTGTGTGGTGCGCCGACACCTGCTGGTATGGCTGTTTCAGGCCACACCGTCCACTCAGGTTAGGAGGTTTTACCCACTATGGGGTTGTCACTGAAACAGCGAGACAGCGGCAAAAGTTACTCAAACACCAGATCTCATAAGAGTTTATTCACAAACAGTCAGATGCTTAATCACAACGCCGAGGATTAGGTCGAGAATGGACACTAGAGGGAGATCAATTCAGACCAACAAACAATTTGGACCCATTTTGTGGTTTTGTAAATAATCGGCATCATCTGAACACATTAACATGATTTTAAAGTCTGATCTTTGCTCAGAAACATGTTGGTACACTGCAGATGCTGATCATAAAATTAGAATATCATGAAAAACTTGATTTCAGTAATTCCATTCAAAAAGTGAAACTTGTATATTATATTCATTCATTACACACAGACTGATATATTTCAAATGTTTATTCGTTTTAATGTTGATGATTATAACTGACAACTAATGAAAACCCCAAATTCAGTATCTCAGAAAATTTGAATATTGTGAAAATGTTAAATAGAAGACTGGTGCCCCACTCTAATCAGCTAATGGACTCAAAACACCTGCAAAGTCCTTTAAATGGTCTCAGTCTGGTTCTATTTCATCCCTCCTGACCGCCAGGGGCGGTGCTTCAAGCACGAATGAACATTCTTGCGCATGCGCAGGTCGAGTACAAATAACAACAACGTCACCCCGTGACCTGCCGGGGACCCGCGTGACTCTATATAGGCACGTCACATCCGGGGCCCAGTCCCTTAATTCTTCTCGCGCGCAGGTTTGTATCGGTTGAGTACGGCGTGTGGTCGTGTGAAGCTTGTTGCTTCGGTGTGAACCACACTGCTTCCTGAAAAACTACTCATTGCTAGTAGCCACGTGACCAACTCTGGTCGGAGTTGCGGGTAAGTCTCGCCCTCCAGGGCTGCACGAGCGGTTTTCATATTTACCGGTTCTTCTGTCGCTTCGACGACAACTGGTAAGTTCTGCTCTTTTTTACTCTCACAGCGGTGGCGTTTCTGCCCACGTGGAGTTACTCTTCTGTTGTTTATATGACTCACCTGTAGCGTTTTCGCTAGCGTGGTGTTTGACTTCTGTTTATGTGACTCACCTGTGACGTTTTCGCTAGCGTGGTGATTAACTTTTGTTATTTAGTCAAAGTCAAAGTCAACTTTATTGTTAGATCTGCAATATGTACTGTACAGGACATACACAGGACCGAAATTGCGTTTCTCTCAGTCCCTCGGTGCAACAGTAAACATCTAAACATTGAAACACTGAAACATATAATAATAGACATAAGCATAAAATAGTAAAACTAACACTGTCCTGAGTTTTTTGCATAGTGGTATAAGAGTATGAAAATTTACACCAACTCTAAAACTAAAACATTAAACATTTAATGAACATAATACTGTCCTGAGTTTTTGCATACTAGTATAAAAAAAGAGTATAAAAAGTATAACTAAAATAAACTAAAGGTTTCTAGCATTGACATTTGCAAAGTGGCAAAGCAGCGTATGAGTTAATGTACACAGTATATGTATGAGGTAGTAGTTGATGTTGTTATAGAGGCAAAAAGTGGCATATGCAGTAAGGCACATTGGGCATCCCTAAATAAGACCGTTCAGAGCACACTGTATATGTATCAGCAGTGGTGTAGATATTAGAGTAGTGTAAATGTAAACAGTAGTAATTACATGTAAGCAGTAGTAATAAAAGTAAACAGTATTAATAAATGTAAACAGAGAATGTAAACAGTATTATGATTATAGGCAGTGATGTAATACAAACATTAGTGCAAGTATGAGAAGTAGTGCAAACTGTATGAGCACATGACCGAGAGTTTAGTGAATAACCCGTTTGATGACACAGAGTCCAGTGTTAAAATCTTTGTGTTGTGTGGTAATGTGTGAGAAAGTTTTAGTGTTAAGGCAGTTCAAATGGGAGGGGGGGCAGAGCAGGCAGAGTGTTTAGCATTCTGACTGCCTGATGAACAGAGCTGTCTCTCAGTCTGCTGGTTCGAGCCTGGAGACTCCTCAGTCTCCTCCCTGATGGCAGCAGTCTGAAGCAGCTGTGTAGTGGGTGTGTGGGATCACCTGCCATGCAGTGGGCTTTCCGAGTGAGGCGTTTGCTGTGTAAGTCCTGCAGTGAGGGCAAGGAGGTGCCCACGATCTTCTCAGCTGCTCTCACAATGCGCTGGAGGCTCTTGCGGCAGGATGCAGTACATGCACCAAACCACACAGTGATGCAGCTGGTCAGGACACTTTCTATGGCACCTCTGTAGAAGGTGCTCATGATGGGGGTTGAAGCTCCAGCCCTTTTCAGCTTGCGGAGAAAGTAGAGACGCTGGTGAGCCTTCTTTGCCAGTGCTGCAGTGTTCCTGCTCCAGGACAGGTCCTTTGAGACGTGCACTCCCAGGAACTTGGTGCTGTCTACTCTCTCCACTGCGGTGCTGTTGATGGTCAGAGGGGCATGTTGGGCATCCTTCTTCCTGAAGTCCACAACAATCTCCTTTGTCTTCTCCACGTTGAGAGTGAGATTGTTGTGTCCGCACCACAAGGCCAGGCGGCTCACCTCGTTCCTGTAGTCCGTCTCATCGTTGTTGCTGATGAGACCCACCACTGTTGTGTCGTCCGCAAACTTGATGAAGTGGTTGGAGCTGTACGATGGTGTGCAGTCGTGTGTTAGCAGGGTGAATAGAAGGGGGCTCAGCACACATCCTTGTGGGGCCCCTGTGTTCAATGTGATGGTGCTAGATGTGTTACTCCCGACCCGCACTGTCTGTGGTCTCCCGGTCAGGAAGTCTAGCAGCCAGTTACACATTGAGGTGTTCAGCCCCAGACTGTCCAGTTTAAGGATGAGCTGTTGGGGGATGATGGTGTTAAATGCCGAGCTGAAGTCGATGAACAACATTCTAACATAGGAGTCCTTCGTGTCCAGATGTGTGAGAGCTGTGTGAAGGGCAGAGGAGATGGCATCGTCGGTTGAGCGATTAGGTCTGTATGCAAATTGGAAGTGACTCACCTGTAGCGTTTTCGCTTGCGTGGTATTTAACTTTTGTTATTTGTGTGACTCACCTGTGGCGTTTTCGCTTGGTGGAGTCCTTTCTGTTTACAGTTTATTCAGCTCACCAGTGGCGTGTACTGCTCGTGTTTGAGTTCATTAATTGTCCTGATTATTATCCAACTCACCAGTAGCGTGTACTGCTCGTGTTTGAGTTCATTAATTATCCTGATTATTATCCAACTCACCAGTGGCGTTTTCGCTCGCACTGAGTTGTCTATTATTTGTCATTTCAGCTCACCAGTGGCGTTTACGCTCGCACTGGGTTCTGTATTTGTCTGACTTCACCAGTGACGTCTGGTTTTTCCTCCCTGCTAACGGAGTCACCAGTGGCGCTTTCTGCTCGTGCTTGACTCCTCTTGGTGGCTGTCTGCTCACGCTTTTCGAGCATGATGCTGCAAAATTTGTGTTGCTCGTCCTGTCTGACGCCGCTTCAGCCCGAGGACGGACATGACTTGTGTCCCGCCTGTCTTGGTGTGGGGCATCTCCGGGAGGCGCTGTCGGCTGAAGCTTGCCCCAACTGTGCCGTCATGCCCTGGTCGATTAGACGGGACCGGTTGGCTGCGCTGGAGCAGCCTACCGACGGGGCGTGTGCTTCGCCACGTAGCACGTTGCCACCGGGTCAGGCGGTGGACAAACGGCCTGCTGTGGCTGCACCTTCGCGGCCGGCGAAGCGTGCCAGACGGCCCGATAGGGACAGGTTGTCCACCAGAGTGGATCACCTCACCGCCGAGCTGGCCCGCATGAAGGCCCTCCTCCAGTCCTTTCAGACTGATGATGGCCGGGACAGGGCGCTCCCTCCCGAGCGGGATGACGCATCAGTCGCTGGCGACGATGCTCTTTCATTGGCGGCCTCTGACACTCACTTCCGTGAGGACCTTTCGGAGCAGGGCTCCGGGACGTCTAGGTCTGACTCCGTTGTCTCCCAGGACAATACGGAGGAGTCCGTGACAGCTGCAATTCGAACGGCTCTTGCCCGCCTGCAGATTAGTGTCCCTCCGGCCCAGCCTGCAGCTTCCAGTGCGTTTTTTAGGCGCCGTACGTCGGAAGCGACCCTTGTGGTTCCCCCCTCGGATGAGTATGTTCAGGAACTACATGCCTGCTGGTCAGACACCAGGGCATTTTCACGTCCGACACGGGATGGCAGGGTCCTGGCATCCATGCAGGAGGCACCCAAGGTTGGCCTGGGGCAGATGCCTGCGGTGGAACAGAGCATCGCCTCTCTTATCGTCCCTCCTGACGAGGCCTTGCGGCCCAATGCCCGTTGTCCGCGGCCTCAGTGCCGTATTACTGACGACCTTCTCTGCAGGGCCTATGATTCTGGGGCCCGCATGGGCCGGATTGGGAACTCTCTTTCCCATCTCATGCTGGCCCTGTCATCCTCCTTGGAATCTGTTCCGATGGACCATCCCACGCAAGGTCTGGTTGATGCATCTCTGCAGGCCTTTGCCTTGATGACAAGAGAGGTTGGCCGAACACTCTCCACACTGGTGCGTGCTCGCCGCCAGGTCTGGCTGGCGCAGTCGCCACTCACTGAGCCTTGTAGGAGAACCTTACGGGACCTACCTGTGGTTCCGGGGGAACTGTTTGGCTCTGCGGCACTAGACGCCTTGGACCGTACTGCTCAGGCGTCTCGTACGAGGCAGCAGCTGGCGGGGCTTCACAGACGTGATCGCCAACCGGCTGGCGCTTGGACGGGTGCGGGCTCCTCACGAGGGTCCTCGCGTCTGTCCTCTTCTCTCGTTGTGCCTCGGGTTCCAATGCGGGGTCGGGGATCGGCCCAGAGACCTTTTCCAGGTCAAAGGGGTCAGTCTCTTGAGCCGGCTGGGGCTGGGCCGTCTCACTCCTTTCGAGGGGCGCAGTCTGGCCGGTATCCTTCCAGGCCTTGGAGGGGTGGGGGGCCCGCAGATGATACCCTAGTGCCGGCGGTCGGTTATTTTGCCCCGAGACAGCTCACCTACTGGGCTGCCCACACGCCGGACGTGTGGATGTTGTCCACCCTGTCCCGGGGGTATCGCCTTCAATTCCGCCGCCGGCCACCTGTTCCTGGCCGGGTCAGGATGACTGTCATCCGCGACCCGGTGAAGGCGCGGGCACTGAACGACGAGATCTGCACCTTGCTAGCCAAGGGAGCTATAGTGCCTGTGGACCCCCTGCTGGATCCAGGGGGCTTTTATTCCATTTATTTTCTTGTTCCGAAGAAGACCGGGGATCTGCGTCCGGTTCTGGACCTCAGGGGCCTGAACGCGTACTTGAAGGTCATGCCTTTCCGCATGCTGACCACCAAGGTTGTCTTGAGGGCGATTTCCCCGGGCGATTGGTTCACGTCCGATCTCAAGGACGCTTATTTTCATGTGCCAATCGCGCCGCCCCATTGGCGGTTCCTTCGTTTCGCCTTTCAAGGGCGGCACTTTCAGTTCAGGGTCCTCCCTTTCGGCCTTTCACTGTCCCCCAGGGTGTTCACCCGATGCGTCTCTGCGGCCCTCTCCCCTCTACAGGTGCGGGGCCTGAGAATACTCCCATATCTAGACGACTGGCTCATTTGTGCCACGACGCGGGATCGAGCGGTTCGGGATACCCGATTGGTACTCCAGCATATGGACCGCTTGGGTCTGCGGGTGAACCTGGGGAAGAGCATTCTGACTCCCTCTCAGGAGACAGTCTTTTTGGGCATTGCCTTGGATTCGGTGTCGATGACGGCTCGCCCGTCACCACAGCGGGTCGACAATATATTGCACCTGCTCCCCGCCTTCGGGCGCGGTCTGGCACCGTCTCTGGTGCGGTACCTTCGTCTACTGGGGATGCTTACTGCTGCATCCACCGTGGTGCCCTTGGGGCTGCTGTCGCTAAGGCCCCTTCAGATGTGGCTGAACAGCCTGGCTTTGGACGCCTCGCGGAACGCCCATCGCCTCCGACGGCTTCGGGTGAGCCCTCAGTGCCTCCAGTCTCTGTCCCAATGGAGGCTGAGGTCGTTTATGACAGCGGGAGTCCCGCTCGGTTCCCTCCCGTGCCATCGGGAGGTTGTGTTTACGGATGCATCCTCCACGGGCTGGGGTGCCACCTGGCGAGGTCACATGGCGCAGGGGACGTGGTCCCGGACACAGGGCACAGAGCACATCAATGTGCTGGAGTTGCGGGCCGTGCTTCTGGCCCTTCACAGCTTCCTTCCAGGTTTGCGGGGGAAGCATGTGCTAGTGAGGTCGGACAACACCACTGTGGTTTATTACATCAACCACCAGGGGGGAACCAGGTCCTTGAAACTGTTGCGTTTGACGCAGCGTCTTCTGACCTGGGCTGCTCCGTGCTTGGCCAGCCTCCGAGCAGCCTACATCCCGGGGTCACAAAACGTGCCGGCGGATTCTCTGTCCCGTCAGCAGCCGCTCCCGGGGGAGTGGAAACTTCACAACGAAGTGGTGGAGATGATCTGGACGGTCTATGGCAGAGCGGACGTGGACCTCTTTGCCTCGGGGGACACGTTTCACTGCCCCCTGTGGTACTCCCTGGGCGACGGCGGACCTCTGGGCCACGATGCGCTGGCGCACGACTGGCCCCGGTCCCTCCTTTATGCCTTTCCGCCCTTCAGCCTACTCTTTCAGACCCTCCTACGGATTCGTCAGGAAGGGCACACGGTTCTCCTGGTGGCCCCCTTCTGGCCAGCAAGGACTTGGTTCCCTCTGCTGCGCGAACTCTGCTCCGGCTCGCCGATGCGTCTCCCCTTCAGGACGGACCTTCTTTCCCAGATGGAGGGTCGGGTTCTGCACCCGGACCCGGACCGGCTCCAACTGTGGGTCTGGCCCCTGCAGGGTCGGGGCCCGCCTTTTCAGGATACGCCGGGCCGGTAGGACATACGATGGCTAACGCGTGGGCGCCTTCCACGCGGGCCGTATATACTAATAAGTGGGCGGCCTTTGTGACCTGGTGCCGCGATAATGGGCTGGATCCGGTACAGTGTTCAGTCTCTGACATGCTGACCTTCCTGCAAGCGTTACTGGATCGTGGACGATCCCCATCTACCTTAAAGGTGTATGTGGCTGCCATTTCTCGTTGGCATGTCGGCCTGAACGGTTGTTCGGTAGGCCGGGACAAGGATGTTGCACTGTTTTTAAGAGGTGCTCGGCGTTTGCACCCACCCAAACGCCCTATGGTGCCGGCATGGGACCTTTCCCTGGTGCTTGAGGCTCTTCGGTCCCCCCCGTTTGAGCCCCTGACGTCTGCGGACCTCAAATGGCTCTCGATGAAAACGGCTTTTCTTTTAGCTATGGCTTCTGCGAAGCGTGTGGGGGAATTGCAGGCTCTTTCTGTGGCCGAGCCCTGTTTCCGATGGAACCCTGATGGCTCGGGTGTCACGTTGTGGCCTGATGTGGCATTTCTGCCTAAAGTGGCCCTACCGGCCGGTGGTACCCAACCGCTCCATCTTGCCCGGTTTGACCCCGGTGGTTCCTCCGAACAGTTGTGCCCTGTTCGTTCACTTGAGGCGTACATAGCCGCTACGGCGCCCATCCGGAGGACGGATGGCCTTTTTGTGTGCTACGCTGGCCCACGTACAGGTCAGGCACTCTCTAAACAGCGACTGTCACACTGGGTTGTGGATTTGATCTCCAAAGCTTATGCCTTGCAGGACCGGCCACTACCGGCGGGGGTGACGTGCCACTCTACGAGGGGCATGTCGACCTCGTTCGCTGCCATGACGGGGGTACCGTTGGACAGTATCTGCCGTGCGGCCTCCTGGACGTCGCAGAGTACTTTTACTCGATTTTACCGGGTGAATGTGGCTGCGCCCTATCCCCTTCAAGGAGTTCTGGAGCAGCATGTCTCCCTTTCACATTGAGGTGAGTGGTTGTTGTTCCTTGAACGTTGACGATTCCTCGTGACCATGTTGCCATGCGTCATCCGTGCTTGAAGCACCGCCCCTGGCGGTCAGGAGGGATGAAATAGAACGAAAGTTACTACTGTAACTACGGTTCTATGAATCCCGGATGACCGCCAGGGTGCTTAGTCCCTCGGAATCCTTGCTTTGCGAGAAGATTGAGGGACTGGGCCCCGGATGTGACGTGCCTATATAGAGTCACGCGGGTCCCCGGCAGGTCACGGGGTGACGTTGTTGTTATTTGTACTCGACCTGCGCATGCGCAAGAATGTTCATTCGTGCTTGAAGCACCGCCCCTGGCGGTCATCCGGGATTCATAGAACCGTAGTTACAGTAGTAACTTTCGTTCTGTAGGCTACACACAATCACGTGGAAGACTGCTGACTTGACAGATGTCCAAAAGGCAAAAGACGACCACTGACACTTTGCAAAAGGAGTACAAGACACAAAAGGTCATTGCTAAAGAGGCTGGCTGTTCACAGAGCTCTGTGTCCAAGCACATTAATAGAGAGGAGAAGGGAAGGAAATGATGTTAAAAAAAATTGTACAAGCAATAAGGATAACCACACCCTGGAGACAAAACAAAACCCATTCCAAAATGTTAGGGAGATTCACAAAGAATAGACTGTTGCTGGAGTCAGTGCTTCAAGAACCACCATGCACAGAAGTATGCAAGACATGGGGTCCAGCTGTGACATTCCTTGTGTCAAGCCACTCTTGAACAAGCGACAGCATCAGAAGTGTCTCGCCTGGGACTGCTGCTGAGTGGTCCAAAGTTATGTTCTCTGATGAAAGTAAATGTTGCAGTTCCTTTGGAAATCAAGGTCCCAGAGTCTGGAGGAAGAGGAGAGGCTCAGAATCCATGTTGCTTGAGGTCCAGTGTCAAGTTTCCACAGTGATGGTTTGGGGTGCCATGCCATCTGCTGGTGCTGGTCCACTGTGTTTTGTGAGGTCCAAGGTCTCTGCAGCCATCTACCAGGTAGTTTTCAAGAACTTCATGCTTCCTGCTGCTGACCAACTTTATGGAGATGCATATTTCATTTTCCAGCAGGACTTGGTAACTGCACACAGTGCCAAAGCTACCAGTACCTGGTTTAAGGACCATGGTATCCCTGTTCTTAACTGACGAACAAACTCACCTGACCTTAACCCCATACAAAATCTATGGAGTATTGTGAAGAGGAAGATGTGATACACCAGACACAACAATTCAGAAGAGCTGAAGGTCACTATCAGAGCAACCTGGACTCTCAGAACACCTGAGCAGTGACACAGACTGATCGACTCCATGTCACGCTGCAGTGCTGCAGTAATCCAGGCAAAAGGAGCCACAACTAATTATTGAGTGTTGTACATGTTCATACTTTTCATGTTCATACTTTTCAGTTGGACAACATTTCTAAAAATCCTTTTTATTGGTCTTAAGTAATGTTCTAATTTTCTGAGATACTGAATTTGGGGTTTTCATTAGTTGTCAGTTATAATCATCAACATTAAAACAAATAAACCTTTGAAATATATCAGTCAGTGTGTAATGAATTAATATAATGTACAAGTTTCACTTTTTGAATGGAATTACTTAAATAAATAAACTTTTTCATGATACAGTATTCCAATTTTATGACCAGCACCTGTAAATACTGTAGAAGGCTGTAGTCGTCGTGCTCACAATATGCACGGGAAAGACGGATGAAGGGTATTTCCAATTCCCCATTTTTGCTTTGTGATGAGGGACAAAAATAGACGGATGGATGACTATTAAATTGTTAGATTTATGAGCAAGAACCCCCACCCCCCAAACAAACCAGCTTCTTAAAATCAGAAATCAGTTTCAACGATATCTAAAGAACAGAATCAGACCTATAAAAACCCAACCTGTCCACCTCTAATGGACAAAATTATTCATCTATCTAGTACATCAGTCACGATGTGCCATCTTTTGTTTGCAAAGTACTTCTCTTATTGTGTGAATGTTTCTGAAGCATTCACACAACTGTGATCCATTTTTCTTCTGTACATTTTTCAGCATCTTTCTCGTTCCACAGTTTTTGCGCTATTTCAACAAATCACATCAAAACGTCTGTTTTCAGATTTTTTTCCTACTCATTACAACATTTTTGTGCTTCTTCTAACTTATTTCTGCTAATTTCAGCTTGTTATGCTCCTTTCAGGCTATTTCAGCAAGTTTTAGCTACTACTGTAATTTCAGCTAATATTTAGCTGCTTTTTAAATTTTATGGGGAGTGGTGGCGCAGAGGTTAGAGAAGGTGGGCCTGTGATCGGAAGATAACTGGTTCAAGCCCCTGTACTGACAACATCAAAAATGTTGGTGGTGTAGGTGAGGCACCCACACCTGCCTCCACCCTCAATTGCCCCGCTCTGGGCCCTTGAGCAAGGCCCTTAACCCCCACTATCTGCTTCCCCGGGCACCCTAGATGGCCACTCTGCTCCACACAGAGGACTGTGGTAGCTCAGTGGTCTGTGGTTGCATCAGGAAGGGCATCCGGTGTAAAAATAACTGCCAAGTCTTCATGCGACTTAGTTCACTGTGGCGGCCCCTGACGCAGGGAGCAGCAAAATTATAAATAAATAAATGAATAATTTAGCTGTTTTTATGCTCATTTCAAAAATTTCAGCCTAATTCAGCAAAAATGTGTTCTCGCCACTTCCTGCTGAAAAATGTAGCTTCTTTCAGCTATTTTAGCTACCATTCAGCTATTTTTTGTGTGTGCCAATTTCTGCTTTTTCAGAGAATTTCCACTTTTTTGTGCTCATTTCTGCTTCTTTCAGCCTCATTGGGCAAAACTGCTCTCTCCACTTCCGTTTGGCAATTTAAGCTAATTAATAATAAATAATAATGAATTTAATTTATAACGCACTTTTCATTAATGAAAATCTCAAAGTGCTACAAAATGCAACAAAATTAAACGTCAATAAAACAATTGATAAAACAAGTGATAAAACAAGTAAAATCAATAACAGTATCAACTAAGATAAAGATAGAATGAATCATGAGGTAGAGTAGGCTCGCTAGATAATTTCTGCTTATTTAAACCAAATTCCGCATGTATGTGTTATTTCACCATTATGTGCAACATTATCCGTTTATAGTTTCTTTGAAGTGTTGAAGTGTTTTTACTAAATGTTTTTACTCTGTTTTTATTTGTGTGTGCGCATGGATGGATGTATGCTTTGTACCACTGCAAACCAAATTTACCCTTGGGTATAAATAAATAATAATAATAATGTCACATTTTTGTCATCTGTGTATGTTTCCATACAAGACGAAATTTGACTCTGCATTTAACCCAATCACCACCAGGTGGGGCAGTGGGCAGCTATAGAAAGCGCGCCGGGGAGCAATTGGGATGAGATGTGCTGCTCAAACACACCACAAGTTATGCCGTGACTGGGGTTCGAACCTGGGTCCTTCGGGTCCCAAGTCGGTTCCCCTGCCACTACACCATCTTGGCCCCATAAAGTAACCTAACCTAACCTAGCCTAACCTAACCTTCTGCTTTCTTCGGCTAACTTAAGCTTGTTCTTCCATTTCAGCCACATTTCAGCATATTTTTTAGCCAATTTCATCTGTTTATCAGCAAGTTCTTCAGTAATAAGCATTCACACTGCATTTTCACAGGAAATACAATTTCTCTAGTTCAGATTACCTGTAAGTTAAATGTGATTTTAGGGCCAGCTCAGAAATCTCCTTACTTGACTTACAGTAAGTGCAGATTCTGGTGCAGCGTATCCAGAAACTTTTATTCTTGACTTTCTTTTAGATTTTGCTTTATATACTGGGTAGGTGTCACATTTTGTAAAGCTGTTTGTATGNGATATCACACATACAATTCACAGTGTAAGACACCGTATAAAATACCACTGTCTGGACTTACAGGCTTCCGTACTGTGCTGTGATGTTGTTCCTGCTGTTGTGCTGCCTCTGCAGCTCCTCCATGACGTTTCGGAGCTGTTTGAGAGTCTGAAATGTCTCTTTGGGTTCCTGAATGGTGAACTTGGAGTATTCCTCCTGCTCTCGCTGAGGGCCCTGGTACACCGCCATACTGGCACATGCATCTATGGAAAGAGGATGCACATTGCTCACCTCACTCTGACGACCAAACGTCATCTGCATCATGCTACACAACGGTTTCTTCTAGAAGGTATTCAAAATGTTGCTTTTAACTGAAGAACACATGGAAAGTGTTAAAAGAACAGCAAATATGTTGATGACATTTTGTATTCAGTGTGGTCTTTATAGAAGAAGAGCTGCTCCACAGCTGGGCTGAACTCGTCAGATGACTTCACTTTGTTAGGAGTTGGAACGAAGCCCAAACAATGAAAAACAGGTGTCACATTATTACAGGGCACAATCTTTGTTAATGATGTCAGCTTCAAGGCATTAATCACTAAACTAAATAAATAAATAAAAAAAATCCTGCTTTGTTCCAGCTTCACATTTAATGAACAAATACTGACCTTCCATGTTCTGGAGTTTGGCTTCATTCGAGGAAAGGAGAGAGAAAATCCTCTCCGCCTCCCGGTCACAGTCGATGTCCAGCTGCAGGTTGGCCAGCGTGGTGCTGAGACAGGAGGGAGCAGAAGTGGAAGAAAATATTTCAGAAGGACTAAAAAGAGGCGTCAACAGGTTAAGACACTTAAATGAATGAGCAGCTCGAGACCTAACCAACAAAACTACAACAGTAAAAGTTATCACGTTGTCATTTACCCTTTATTTATTCAGGTAGTCTCATTGAGCCACGAGAAGTCATTTTCAAGAGAGACCTGTTTAGGGAGCAGGTGGTGGGAGGCTCAGGGGCCCAGGGTGGGGCGAATGAGGGTGGAGGCAGGTGTGGGTGTTTCACCTTTTCCACCCATATTTTTTGATGTTGTCTGTACCGGGGCTTGAACCGTGGCTCTTCCGATCACAGGCCCATCGTCTCTAACATCTGCACTACCACTCCCCCAATAAATATGATTAAAGTCAGAAGGAAATGATTCGCAAAGCTCACTGACGCACATTTTATTAACAGAACAAAGAACCATATTAATTGAGCTCATGCACACTTCCACAAATCATCATCTGTGAACACAGCAAACCAAACCATCCAAATAACTGCTGGTTAAAATCTGTCCATCCATTATCTTTTACCCAATTCTTCCTTTTTGGGCCACAGGGGTCACTGGTGCCCATGTCCAGCAATCACTGAGGCGCAAGAGGCAGGGGACACCCTCTGGACACCCTCCAGTCCATCACAAGGACACATAGAGACAAACGAGACAAACAACCATTCACTCTCTCACTCACACCTACAGACAATTTAGAGTAAAATCAACCTAACATGCATGTTTTTGGTCTGTGGGAGGAAACTGGAGAACCTGGATGAAACCCACAAATGCATGGAGATAACATGCGAACTCCCCCCAGATCAGTGGCTGCAATTTGATCTGACAACCATCTTGCTGAGGCGACGACAAGCACTTAACATTCCCCCCAACATGCATGAAACTCCTTTTAAAAATATAATAATCATGAATTCAATTTATACTGCACTTTTCATTAATAAAAATCTCAAAGTGCAAGAAAGTCTTAGGACTCTAAGACTGTGTATCTTGCAGGGTTTCAGACTGAAGAAGTCCTCTGGATAAAAGATGAAACGTTTCAACAAAGAAGAGTCTGTCCAGAGGACCTGACTCAACCTCGTTAGATTCCCAAATTAAAGGGGACCACACATGCAAAATTCACTTTTTAATGTTTTTTTACTAAACTTTGGGTATTTACTTCATAAAAAAACAGTCCTTGTGCCAAAAAAATGCACCCAGTGGTTTATTTACTCTAAGTAGATTTATTTATTTTTGATAAATACACCAGGATTCACACTTCCTGCATTTATTGACGTCACAAGCCGCCAGCCAATCAGATCAAACCTGAGTCCAGCCCCTCACCTAGCAACCCCTGGTTAGGCTCAACCCACTTCTGTATTAAACACATGACTGTTGTTTTTCATGATTTCATCTCATCTTTTGTTTATATGTTCTTAATTTCATGTGTACAGCACTTTGTTGCAGCTGTGTTTTTTTAAATGGCTTTATAAATAAAGTATAATTGTTATTTTTATGTTTTAGTTCAATTTTTAGTGTATTTGCGATCGCTGCCAACGCGCAGCCGGCAAAAATTAAACGAGCGGACCACAGGCGGAAGGACCGGGTTCGACGGGACCCTCTTCCGGCGCGATGGAGCGGAGCTTCAACTGTACAGCCTTGCAGCAGCCTCGCAGCAGGCTCGCAGCAAGAGGACCTTCTCCTTACAGATTAATTTACGGGAGACACTTGGTGAACTTTGTGTTGTCTTCACTGGAACAGCGATAACTCCCAAAATCTCCGCGTGCTTCACGAGCGGAGCTGGCGAAAACCGGAAGAGGAACAAGCTAACATTAGCTTCGGATTCGGGTGGTCTAATGCTAAAAGGAGCAGCAAACTGCGGCGCGCTCAGACGGGTTTCGGTAAGTTATCTTAAGCTAACACTAACAGTAAGTCAAATGAGTAATAAAAAAAGAGCTAATTTTAAAACAACAACACATTACAGATACTGGCTGTTACAGAGGGCGTGAACAGATCGTTGAAGGGCGTGGACTTCAAGAAACCGGTCGTTCAAAACGAAAGTTAAAAATGGCAGAATTAAAAAGGGTATAATTGATTATCTAATAATTATTTTGTGCATTAAATTGAAGGAATAGGGTCTGGATATCCCACAGAAATACCATAAAAATTTAAAAAATACATCTGAGGTCCCCTTTAAATTAAATGCTGTTCTTGAATGTTTTGGAGTTCATGCAGATGCTTGGTCTCTCTGTAAAGGTAGCACTCGGAGTTTCCCCTGCAGCAGTCAAAATGACTGTTAACTATAATAACTAGTGTGTAGTTGGTACTCAGTAGATAAGATTGGCTCTGGGCAGACCATAGATCGATACAGTTGGTCTGGAAAGGTATTATTTAAAAAGAGAGGGCCTACTCATGGCTGGAATACACCTGAGCGTACATGAAGTACGCCACTGTACGCGCGCATTTTGTGTGCATGTTTTCGCTGCTATAGCTCGGCTTTTATCAGCTTTCAAACGCTCTCGTTCTCGCTCCAGATCCTTGTTGTAATATGAGGGGACTCAACTGAGCTCGCTGATTGGTCACTTTCTGACACGCCTACTGAAATGATTGACAGCTTTCAGTCAGCTCAGTGAAACCTCAAGAATGCATCATGAGCAGCTCGCTGAAGACTTCTGCGGTGTTCTGATGCGGTGTTTCTACTATATATGTTATAAAAAGTTCTCTCAGAAATAAAAATAATAACAGGGAGCGCTTTTCCTGCAGCACACAGCCCACCAGGGATATTTAAAACATCGCGCACCCAGGTAGGACCTGAATTCATTCATTTCAATCATCGAGTGAACGGAGGAAGAAGCGGTTACTTGACTTTAGGCAAAAAAACAAAAGAAAAGGCCCGATCAGCGATAAAGAAGGGGAATTTATTTCATTTGTGTAACATACAAAACAGTCCGGCGCCGGGGAAGTTTATGGTCAGACACCGCGCAAGCGTCCAGGGTCGTAAAAAAAAAAGCTTTGTGCGTACATGCCCTGAGGGGCTTACGCGGGGCTACGCTTTTGCCTTGACATACGTACGTGGTGTATAGGCGTATAGATGGAACGCTCAGGTATATTTCGCCCTTTAGCCATTTAATACACGTCAACAGGGCCCGTGGGCCGTTCTGAACAGGTTAAGTGTTAAAACTCTGTAAACACTGCACAGCTGTCATGTTCTCTGGATCAAAGCTCTTCAAAATGGACTGGCAAAGTTGAAAAAAATGTTCTGTGGCCAGATGAATGGAAGCTTGTAATCCTCTTGGAAACCACAGAGACCATGTCCTCCATTACAAACTGCAGAGAGGGAACATCAAGCTCGTTAACAGCTCACATTCCTGCGTCTCTATGAGGACATGGGGTGAATTCCTGTCTCCCGCATGGGCGGCTTACACATCTGGAAAGGCATTATCACTGCAGAAAAGTACATACAGGTTTTAGAACAACATCTGCTCCCATCCAGCAAAGATGACCAAGGTCTGTTGTTCCAGTTAAAATCAAAAGAGCCAAATGAGACAGCACCCCCCTCAGAACCTCCAGCAGCTGGTCTCAGCTGGTCCCAGACCTTTTACAGATGTTGTTGAAAGAAGAGGGGACGTTCCACTGTGGTACATGTGGTCTTGTCCCATATTTTCTGAGATGTGTTGAAGCCAGCAAACCCAAAAGGAACATTTTTTAATTTCCTTCTAACGTTGTGTCTAAAACAGTGGAACATTGTTATGTTTACCATGTTTCATGTGTGAATGTTTATGAAGCATTCACATTATGGTGATCCATTTTTCTTACCGGTACTTACGTTTTTTGGTCTGATTCTCATCCCAAAATTTTTGAGCTATTTCAACAAATCATAAATCAAAACATTCAGCTCTTTCAGGGCAATCCTGCTGTGACTTTTGGTATTGGTGCAACTTTAGCTTTTTGAAATATTTAGCCTTTTCTGCCATTTTTTTTCCTCAGAAAATGAATTGAGCTCATTTTACATCCTTCAACTCTTTAGACGTGTTTACAACCTTTTACTGCTCCTTTCACATTTTGTTCTGCTTTAGCTTCTTTGTGCAAATTTAAACTTTTTCCAGCTACTTTCTGCTAATTTCAGCTGTTTGTTTTTTCCAGTTGTTTAGCGCTCCTTCAGGTTATTTAATCCAACTGCAACATTTTTGTGCTTCTAACTTCTTTCTGCTAATTTCAGCTTGTTATGCTTCTATCAGCTTCTTTGCGCAAATTTAAACCTTTTTCCAGCTACTTTTAGTGGGGGGTGGGGGGTTCAGCTGTTTGTGCTCCTTTCAGGTTCTTTCAGCTAACTAACATTTTTTGTGCTTCTAACTTCTTTCTGCTGATTTCAGCTTGTTATGCTCCTTTCAGCTTTTTCTACTATTTCAGCTACTATATAGATTTTTTTTTGCTAATTTAAACTTTAACAGCTACCAGTAATTCCACATTTGTTGTACTCATTTAAACTTTTTTCAGCCTAATTCAGCAAAAATGTGCTCTCTACTTCCTTCTTGTAATTTCAGCTTCTTTCTACTTTTTCAGCTACCAGTACTTTTCAGTTATTTTTTGTGTTTTTTGTTTTTGGTGCTAATTTCAGCTTTTTTCAGATAATTTCTACTTTTTGTGCTAATTTCTGCTTTTTTCAGCCCAATTGGGCAAACGTGTTCAGCAATGCTGGGCAGCGCTAATCCAAAAATTAGTTCCGCTATTTCTAAAGCACTTATTGATTTATTTAGGTCCACAATTTCAAAAGCACTTATGTATTACCAATGCTACCGGACGCTAATGCTAACACGCTAACCGCCACTTTGAACAGGGCAAATGGCGAAATACTTTTTTAACTTTTTTTCAAATGGTCAAATCTGCTGGATTAAAAAAAATATTTCGCCATATGCCCTCTTCAAAATGGCGGCCGGCAAATGGCGAAATACTTTTTTTAATCCACCAGATTTGACCATTTGAACCGGCTAAGCTCAGAAAAACCTTGTGCTATAAAGTCAGCTAAGAAATATATTTTTTCTCAGCAAAGAAATAATTGTTTTTACCGTGTTTTCATGGAAAGTCCTTATCTTCTGTGGCCGTCGCGGCCGCCATTTTGAAGAGGGCAAATGGCAAAATACTTTTTAAAATCCAGACGCGTCGCGTAGGCCGCTGAGAAACATCCATAAGTTCACCCTCCATGTTAAAAACTCTTCGTCTGACTCTTCGAAAACAAGCAATAAGGCTGCAGAGTAACACACTGGCTGCTAACTGAGAGCGCTCGCTCTAGCAAAGAGACTGAGGGGACGCTTTTTTGTCACGGACCACATCCGGCGCTGACAGGATATGGTCTGTTAGCAGTCGTCCGGGCCTGTAAATACGTTTTTTCGTTTTTACTGATAGATAATTAGTTATTATCGGTACTGCATTTTAAATAAAAATAGCGCAAATCCGCTTATGAATTATAAAAGTTAGTCAAAACGCTGTTACGCTGACAAAAACGTTAGGTCCGCTGTAAGCGGATTAGCGCATTAGCGCTCCCTAGCGGTCGGAGGACAACCACTGGTGTTCAGTTTTCTTCGGCTAATTTAAGCTTGTTCTACCTTTTCAGCTATGGTACAGTACTTGTTTTTAGAAAATGTAAAGTACCTAATTTCAGCAGTTTTCAAATAAATTCAAGTTTTTCTTGGTAATTTCTGCTACTTTCAGTCTAATTAACTTCTTTTGGCTAATTTTGGCTTGTTATGCTGCTGTCAGCTCGTTATGCTCCTTTCAGCTTTTTCTGCTATTTCAGCTACTATTTAGCCTTTTTAATGCAAATTTGAGCATTTTCAGCTAAGTCCACTTTTTTTTTAAAGCTCATTTCAGCTCTTTCCACTTCCTTCTCATAGGTTAAGCTTCTTTCTTTTTAATGTTGTTGTTGCTAATTTTAACCATTTTTTAAATGATTTCCTAATTTTTGTGCTCATTTCTGCTTATTTCAACCTAATTCAGCAAATATGTGTTCTTTCTGCTTTCTTCTGCTAACGTAGGCTTGTTATTCTATTTCAGCTACATTTCAGCAGTTGTTTTTAGCTAATTTCAGTTGTTTTGTATGTTTTGTAGCAAGTTCTGCTTAATCCCATTAAACAAACTCTTGAGGACTCTGCTCAAAAATGCGACCCGTTTCTTTCGTCTTTTAAAACCAAAGTTGACACTATCAGATCTCAGCTCCACAACCTCCCTGTTCTCAGTGTGCCACCTACCCGTCTGCATTCTGGGACCCTAAACAGCTTTGACGAAGTTGTTCAGAGTGAGGTGGAGGCCATCATCAAGAAAATGAAGCCTTCATCCTGCGCCCTGGATCCTTTCCCCTCGTCTCTCATAAAAACCAATCACTCTGCAATAGGCCCACTAATCACTCAAATAATAAATCAGTCTCTACAATCTGGTCATGTTCCACTGCCTCTAAAAACTGCCATCATTAGGCCTCTTCTGAAAAAATCTAATTTGGATCCCGACATTTTTTCTAATTACCGCCCAATTTCACACCTCCCTTTTCTGTCTAAAGTGCTGGAAAAAGCTGTTGCTGCTCAGCTGCAGGACCACCTACAACAACACTCCCTGTATGAGAAGTTCCAGTCTGGATTCAGGGCAGCTCACAGTACAGAGACTGCATTGCTGAGAGTTACCAATGATGTCCTCTTGGCTGCTGACACTGGCTCTCCCTCCATCCTTGTCCTCCTTGACCTCACTGCAGCCTTCGACACTGTGGACCATAGTATCCTCCTCCACCGTCTTCATGTGGAGGTCGGTCTCTGCGACACCGTCCTGGACTGGTTCAAATCTTTCCTCTCCAATAGGCTGGAATGTGTTAGTCTTGGCAACGCCACGTCCCAGACAGTCTGTGTCTCCTGTGGTGTCCCTCAGGGGTCGGTTCTGGGGCCCCTGCTGTTTTCCCTTTACATGCTGCCTTTAGGTCAAATTATTAATCAGTTCAACATTTCTTTTCACTGTTATGCCGACGATACACAGCTTTACATCAGGACTGGAGCATCCTCATCTTCCACCTTGTCATCTCCATCTTCACTCACTGCCCTCTCTGCCTGCCTGGAGGCAATTAGGGCATGGATGAATCAGAACTTTCTTCAATTAAACTGCTCCAAGACTGAGGCCATACTGATTGGCACCCCTCACCAGGTACAAACATCTACTATAACAACACTTTCCTTTTCTGGACAAGACATCCCCCTCTCCACCTCTGTTACTAATCTTGGAATAAAAATGGACTCCAATCTTACATTTGAAAATCACATTAAGCTTCTGTTTAAAACTTGCTTCTTCCATCTTCGAAACATCTCCAGACTTCGCCCATCCCTAACTTTTTCCGATGCTGAGAAGCTCGTCCATGCTTTTGTCTCCTCCAGGCTCGACTACTGCAACTCCCTGTTTATTGGAATCCCTGGCAAAAACCTTCAGAAACTTCAATATATTCAAAACAGTGCAGCAAGGATCTTGTTGAGAGTTCGTAAATTTGAACATATTACGCCCATTCTCCATAACCTTCATTGGCTTCCTGTCGCCTACAGAATTCAGTACAAAACTGCTCTCATTACACATCAATGCTTACATGGAGCTTCACCAGATTATCTGAAGGATATTCTTATTCCATACTCATCCACCCGGTCGCTGCGGTCACAGAACAGTAATCTCCTTCACATTCCGAGAACCAAATTAAGGACCATGGGAGACCGGGCTTTCAGTGTGGCTGCCCCCCGCCTGTGGAACTCTCTTCCTGACTGTCTGAGAGCCCCACAGTCTGTGGTTGACTTTAAGAGCGGCTTGAAGACCTTTCTTTTCAACCGAGCATACTCTACCTCCTCATGATTCTACTTTTGATCTTAGTTGATACTGTTATTGATTTTACTTGTTTTATTACTTGTTTTATTGACATTTAATTCTGTTGCACTTTGTAGCACTTTGAGATTTTCATTAATGAAAAGTGCGTTATAAATTGAATTTATTATTATTATTATTATTAAGAATTCACACAGTATTTTCACAAGAAATGCAATTTCTCTAGCTTGCAATTTAAAACGAGCAAATATAAGCTTTCTGTTTTTAATTTTAATTTCACACAAGGTCCCAACGTTTACAGAACCGGGGTTGTACTGAAAAACAACTGGGCCCTTTTCTGGACAGCGTGGGAATGCTGTGACGACGACGCTGATAGAAGAGCAACACTCACATTGTGCACGGCTTGCAGCCTGGAGCGTTGGGACTCTGGTTCTTGCAGCACTGCCAGGCTCCGTTGGTGTAATTTGACGGGTGGAAAGTGTCCAAGCGTTCCTCGTTACAACAACTGACCTGGCCCAGGATCTCCAGCCACTCGCTGGCCTCCACACAGTTCCCTGCCTGAACATAGAGAGGCTTCTCATTGTGGACCACCTGAAACATCTAACACAAGAGGAAAACACAAGCTCAGTTTGAGTAAACTCATCTGTTTACATCAACAATTACAACAGGTGTGTAAGTTTAGCTACCTGCGGTTAATTATTAAGCATAAGGTGTGTGTTGGTAAAAATCTCATGACCCAGGGGACAGCTTTTAATGAAACACTCTGAGATGAACTTTTAGAGTCAATACATTTCAAGATGATAGTAACAGCTAATGAATACAAGCTAACTCAAAAATGGGCTGTGGTAGTAGCTGAGAGTCATTCACAACACATGCTCTGAGCACGACAACTCATGATAACGTCATGCACCATGAGATTGTGCACATCCCTTTCAAAGTTTAACTCTGGCATGAAAGGTGGCAGGTGATGTGCATCCCTTTGACAAGGGCTGTCTTTAATCGTGTTAATGTTTATGAAGCATTCTCACGATTGTGATCCATTTTTCTTCTGCACGTTTTTTGGTGCGAGTCTCATGCCAGAGTTTTCAAACTATTTCAACAAATCACAAAATGTTCAGCTCTTTCAGGACAATCCTGCTATGACTTTTGGCATTGCTGCAACTTTAGCTTGTTGAAATATATAGCCTTTTCTGCCACTGTTTATCTCATAGAAAATAAATTGAGCTCATTTTACATCCTTCAAATCTTTAGCTCTGTTCACAACCTTTTACTGCTCCTTTCACATTTATTTCTGCTTCAGCTTCTTTGTGCAAATAAAAAAAAAATTCAGCTAGTTTCAACTACTTTCAGCTGTTTCGTGGTCCGTTCAGGTTCTTTCTGCTAACTTAAACATTTTTGAACTTCTTTCTGCTAATTTTAGCTTGTTATGCTCCTTTCAGCCCATTTCTGCAAGTTTCCGCTCATTCTGCTATTTCAGCTACTATTTCGCTGTTTTATGCGTATTTTAGCCTTTTCGGCCATTGAAATTCCAAATTTTTGCACTTGTCTCAACTTTTTGAACTTTTTAATTCAGCAAAAATGTGCTCTCTCCACTTCCTTCTGCTAATTTAAGCTCCTTTCTGCTGTTTTAAGCTACTTTTCAGCTGTTTTTCACCTATTTCAGCTGTTTTCAGATAATTTCCAATTTTTGTGCTCATTTCTGCTTCTTTCAGCCTAATTGGGCAAACATGTTCTTTCTGCTTTCTTCTGCAAAGTTAATCTTGTTCAGCTAGCTTGTTAGCATTTTTAGTTAATTTCAGCGGTTTTTAGATAAAATTCTAGTTTTTTTATAGTAACTTCTGCTACTGTCAGTCTAATTTAATTATTGCTGTTAATGTCAGCTTATAAGTTCTGAAGGAATGTGCGGACCAGCTCTGTGAGGTGCTGGCTGACATCTTCACCACCTCACTTGCACTGGAGTCAGTTCCCACCTGCCTGAAGACCGCCACCATCATCCCAGTCCCAAAGAGCTCCACAGTGACTGGTCTGAATGACTATAGACCGGTGGCCCTCACCCCGATAGTCGCTAAATGTTTTGAGAAACTGGTCATGTCCCACATCAAGGCAACCGTCAACATCAATGAGGACCCTCATCAATACGCATACCGTGAGAACCGATCAACAGAGGACGCCATTTCTTCCGTGGTCCACACTGCTCTCACCCACCTGGATCAGAAGGACTCATACGTGCGTCTGCTCTTTGTGGACTTCACATCTGCCTTCAACACCATGATCCCCCAAACTCTGATAGACAAACTATCTACACTTGGACTAAGCCCCTCTATTTGTAACTGGGTACTAGACTTCTTAACAGACAGACCACAGTCCGTGAAGATCCACAACTTCTCCTCCTCCACCATAACCCTCAGCACTGGCTCTCCTCAGGGATGTGTGCTGAGCCCCCTTCTGTTCACTCTGCTCACATATGATTGTACAGCCACACTTCCAGGCTGTCATATTGTTAAGTTTGCAGATGATACAGCGGTGGTGGGATGCATCACAAACAATGATGAGTCCAGCTACAGACAGGAGGTGGAACACCTGGAGAGCTGGTGCAAAGAGAATAATCTTCACATGAATGTGAAGAAGACAAAGGAGATGATTGTGGACTTCAGAAGGAACAAACACACCCATGCCCCACTGAAAATAGGTGGGTCTGCAGTGGAAGTGGTCTCCAGCTACAAATACTTGGGTGTACACATGAATGATAACCTCAGCTGGAGCAACAACACCACCAGCCTGATCAAGAAAGGTCATCAGAGACTCTACTTCCTCAGACGGCTGAGACGAGCTGGTCTGAGCAGCCCAGTCCTCACCTCCTTCTACAGGTGTGCAGTGGAGAGCATCCTGTGCTCCAGCATCAACGTGTGGCATGGAGGCTGCACAGTTGAAGAGAGGAAAGCTCTGCAGAGAGTGGTGAAGGCTGCACAGAAGTCTGTTGGAGTCAGTCTCCCCACAATCACAGACATTTATACCTCCAGATGCAGGAAAAGAGCCACCTGCATCATGAAAGACCTCACTCATCCAGCACACTCACTCTTTGCCCCACTCCCCTCAGGACGGAGGTTGAGGAGCATCAAGTGTAGAACCACTAGACTGAGGAACAGCTTCTACCCTGAGGCTGTTAGACTCATGAATAAATAAAAATAAAATAAAAAATAAACACTGCAAAATATCACATCATACTGATGCTGATCTGTTTTCTTGTTGCTGTGTTCATCTGTGACCATCTGCTCATACAGACTCATGTTCGTGCTGCTGTTTATTCCCACTATATTAGGCTTAGTGTATTACTAGTTGATGTTTTTCTTAGTTAGTTCTAGATGTTATTACTGTTTTTCTCTTTCATTTGTTGTTGGATGTAACTGGGACCTGTGTACATAATCTCGTTTTCATCACATGTACCACATGCGGTGCAAATGACAATAAAGACTCTCTGACTCTCTTATTACGCTCCTTTCAGCTTTTCTCTGCGAGTTTCAGCTTTTTCTGCTCTTTCAGCTACTATTTAGCTATTTTTATGCTAATTTGAGCTTTTTCAGCTAAATCCACCTTCTTTTATTTTTTAAGCTCATTTCAGCTCTTTCTGCTTCCTTCTGGTAATTTAAGCTTCTTTCTGCCTTTTCTGCTACTTTTCAGCTTTTTTGTTGCCATTTTTGGCTTCTGTTTAGCTAATTTACTAATTTTCATGCTCATTTCTGCTTATTTAAACCTAATTCAGCAAACATGTGTTCTTTCTGCTTTCTTCTGCTAAATTAGGTTTGTTCTTCTATTTCAGCGACAATTCAGATTTTTTTTTTGCTAATTTCTGCTGTTTTTCAGCGAGTTCTTCTGCAATAAGCATTCACACTGTATTTTCACAGGAAATGCAATTGATCTAGTTTTATTAAAAATTATAACATTGTTTCCTTTTTTTAAACTCACCTTGTTTAAAAACCTTGAAGACTCTACTGTTGAAACGTTTTGAAAATCATTTAAAACGTCACTAAATGCTCATGAGACTAACAATGGTATTGTGTTCTCTGTATTTGCTTTAACTCGAGGAACTGATCCCGGCCCTACTTCTCTTTCAAAAAGGGGAAACAGATTGGAGGTGATGGCAGCGACATTGCAGGGGAAATGGCTCACATTTTTACGGTTAAAGGCACTTTCATCCAGTTTCTCCACCGCCCTGATATTTTTGATGTCGATGGTGCAGAGGGCCTCTTTCCCTGTCAAGCAGAAAGCATTTCATTCATTTTTATGCTGACTGCAATAATCGACTTTAAATGTTAGAACAAAATGTTACAGAAGAAGCCTTTCACGAATTACAAATTATTGTGAAAAGGCAAATACAAATGTGGAAAATAATTTAAATAAATAAATAAAGTAATAAAAACCCAGACAATTTTAGAGGTGCAGATTATTTGAGCGTTCCTGTCGCAGCAGGGTGGACTCAGCTTTGATGGCCTCACCTTTACATTTGTGGTAGGAGAGCTCCCTGTTGGTCAGTCTGAGCCATCTCTTCTTAAAGTGTTTCTTGACGATTTTTCTTTTTGTTTCAGTTCGTTTCTGCACTTCCCTGTACACACACGCATAAGAGGGAGATGAAAAAGCAAATCTGTGCACGTAATTTTCAGCCTTTATCATGTTGTGTTGTAAACAGCAGTCAAGTACACAAAATATTTACTTGCCTTTGGTTCGTTCTCATATTAAAGTTAGAACAATGAGTCTGCAAACTGAGCAAGAAGTTCTTTAATAATTTCAATAATTATTTTATAGGAGAGGTTTATTACTTTTTCAAACTGCCAACCAATTTCTAATGTGAGCGAGCTTCGAAAGCTTTAAGTGATTTAGATAATTTTAAGCAGGGTTCTGTGAAAAGTTGTGAGCGATCATTATCCTACCTGTTGCAGATGGCTTGGTGAATAACTTCACTCTATGGAAACAGAGTTTAATTCTGACTGAACTGATGAATTAATGACTAGCCTGGAATCGTCCCAAAAACTAAATGGGCTGCTGCCGTTTCAAAGTAATTAAAACCACAAATATTTCATCATGCGAATGCTAATTAAAGGACTTCTACATTGTCATCAAGTTCAGATTGCCTTGTTATTCTAGTAGATATGAAAAGGGATGGACAGTGATTTTCTAAATTTTAAGACTAGTTAAAATTAGCAAATTTGAAGTATAAATGTGACCATATTGAACTTGTTCATTTACTCACTACTCTGGCTCCTTATAGTGACAACAAATTCCAGTGCTTTTTCAGTCTTTTTTTTTTTGGACAACATCAGAATCAGAATCAGGTTTATTGGCCAAGTATGTTGACACACACAAGGAATTTGTTTCCGGCTGATCATGTCTCTCTAGAAAGTGTCTCTAAAAATGCTAAAAACTATACAGATACTTTACATAAAAAAAACGTACAAATAATACACAAAATACAGAAGGATTCATATTACCAATTTTCAAGAGTGGTTTAGTTTAAAATGTCCATCCCCTCAAATATTCTTGCAAAAGAAGCTCCAGACTGCACGTGAAGTGCTTCAGTGAACTAATGCAATTGTTTGTGCTTCCAAATAACCATAACAATAGTTGAAAATAACAGTGTAATGTGAACTGGACATCAACGTGAAGATCTATTAAACAGCCTTTGCTGATGCAATTCTTGACATTTGACTTACTTTAAGTTTAAGATAACAGCAATCCATTGGGGTCTTGGTCCATCTTGGATTTATTGTTGGCTCGTGAATCCAGTCAGAAATAAACTCTTTCAAAGTGCTACCTACACTAGAAAAATATTAACTTACCATGTCAAGGACTGTACCTTTAAAAGATATGACTGTTCAATTTCCTATATTGCCTGAAAGTGCAACACAGTTTTTTTTACTGTCCCTTTTCTTATGTTCACTCTGCTAGATTTGAAACCGTTCCCAAAAAAGAAAGTTACAAATATAACTACGGTTCTATTTCATCCCTCCTGACCGCCAGAGGGCGGTGCTGAAAGCACTGAATGTTCCCTTCGTGCATGCGCTGTTCGAGTAATTATATCAACGACGGCACACAGGTGTGACCGGATAAGCAATCAGAGGCTATATAGCCTATCGTTATCTGTAATTCACTCCTACAGAATCTTTGTGTAAAGCAAGGATTCTGAGTGACAGAGAAGCTCTGGCGGTCATCCGGGATTCATAGAACCGTAGTTACATTCATAACTTTCGTTCTATTTCATCCCTCCTGACTGCCAGAGTGCAGTGCTGAAAGCACTGAATGACTAATACAAACGATGTCATGAAGAATCCTGAGCACGTACCTTACTGAGAGGGCCCAGAGGGCCCCTGCAGAAGAACCTGGCTCAGGGGATGAGGGGTGGCCACATTAACCCGGTAAAATCTGGTGAACGTGCTTGGGGAAGCCCATGATGCAGAAGCACATATTGCTTTCAGTGGAGCCCCCCTCAGGGCAGCCCAGGAAGCGGACACACTCCTGGTAGAATGAGCCTTTACGCCAACCGGCAGGGGACCATGCCCTGCCGCATAGGCGTGGCAGATGACATCCACAATCCAGTTGGAGAGGCGCTGTTGGGAAAGAGGATAGCCCAACCTAGAGCCTCCGTAACACACGGACATCTGGTCCAACTGTCGTATAGCGGCAGTAGCTGCCATGTACGCCTCCAACGCTCTCACTGGGCACAGTAGTCCAGACCCCTCGCCCGGAGCAGGGTGAAAACGCGCCAACCTTAACGGTTGGTTACAATAAGAGCGATATAACACCTTTGGCACAAATGCAGTGTTCGGCCACAAGGTAACATCAGAGCCCTCAGGGCCCCACCTGAGACATGAGGGGCTGACCGAGAGAGCATGCAATTCGCCGATCCTCTTTTCTGAGGCAATAGCCAGCAGAAAAGCCGTTTTGCATGAAAGCCATTTGAGGTCCACCTGCGTCAGAGGCTCAAACGGAGGGTGGCACAGATCGAGAACCAGGGCAGGTCCCAACTTGGTGCTCGTGTAGCTGTCACCTGCGGGCACCACATAGAAAGAGA
Organism: Garcialebias charrua; assembly: GCA_038048925.1. NCBI lineage: Eukaryota > Metazoa > Chordata > Actinopteri > Cyprinodontiformes > Rivulidae > Garcialebias > Garcialebias charrua. The sequence continues at coordinate 28,277 of JBBPBX010011744.1, forward strand.
TACACTAAATTATGGTTTCCAACCATACAGCCACCGACGCCGGCATGGTTAGATGATATTGCCGCCATATAGACCTTGAGCGTCGAGGGAGAGCGGCCCTTATTGAGGAGAGACTGGAGAAATGGTGGGTACTGTACATGAGACTGGGTTCTCGTTGTGATCAGAACACCACTGGAAAAACAGACGCCACCCGTTTTCATACTGCTGACGAGTAGAGGGTGCCCTGGCGTCCAAGATGGTGCGTCTGACGGGCCTCAAAACTCCGGTCAGCTGCTGCCCTGGCCCTGCAGTGGTCACACCCACAGCTGAAGACGTTGAAGGTTGGGGTGCAACAGCAATCCCCAGCTAAGATAGCAAGTCTCTCCTGGTCGGAAGACGCCATGGGACCTCCTGACATAGGCTCCACAGCAGTGGAAACCATGGCCAAGCCAGCCAATGTGGGGCCACCATTAACAACCTGTGGCCTTCCTCTAGGACTCTGTGAAAGGTTGGCTAAGTCAGAGAAAGGGGTGGGAAGGCCTATAAGAGGTCCTTCGGCCAAGGATGAGCCAGCGCGTCTTGGCCTAACGCACCAGATGCCCCAGTAAGGGAGTACCACAGGGACACTGGGTTGACTCCTCTGTTGCAAACAAGTCCACCTCCGCCTGACCAAAATGGTCCCAAATCATCCGCGTTACATCGCTGTGGAGGGACCACTCCCCCGGGGCAGACCCCGACGGGAGAGAAAATCTGCCACCTGATTGTGTTGTCCTGGTAAGTATGTTACCCGCAGGGTGAACAGACGAGTGGAGGCCCATTCCAAGAGCATCCTGGACACTCTTGAGAAGTTGTGCTGACCTGGTGCCCCTTTGCTGGTTGATGTGGTAGACATCAGAGGTGTTGTCCGATCGAACGAGGACATGCCTCCCCTCCAGGTGGGGCAGGAAGTGCTTGCCAGCACATTCCTATGCTGGGAGCAGTCTCTTACACCCCAACGGCAGTCAGCCGCTCTGTACTGCCACACAGCACCCCATCCTGTAGAGCTGGCATCTGTCGTGACCACTTCCCTGCGACACACTACCACTCCCATGGGGACACCCTTGAACAAATAATCTTCGTCTGTCAGGAATTTCAATAATTTCTCTATCATCGTCCCTCCATGGAGTCAGGGCATGGAGACATGACCATGTCACTGTGAGCCTGTGATGTCTGTGCAGTCTGGTATCCAAGCGAAAACTGTTGAGCCACCTTTGCAAGGGGCGAAGAGACAGCAGGCCCAAGGGTACCACCCGAGTGACAGAGGTCAGTTTGTCTAGTAGCCATAAGACTGCGACGTAAGGGAACTGCCTGCCCAGCCTGAACAGATCGGTCAATTGGAGTACGTCATCCCCCACCACCACCTTTGGACAGATGGGCGCGCGGTCATGGAGAATGAATCCATGACAACTCCAAGAAAAGTGATAAGTTTGTGAAAGAATCACGTAGCTCTTCTCCAGATTGACGTTGAGGCCCAACCGGGACACGTGAGCGAGCAGACGATCTGTGTTGCGAAGGGCGCATGCCTGAGACAGGGCGCAAAGAAGCCAATTGTCTAGGTATGGCAGGACCTTTATCCCACAGGCCTACAGGGGAGAGAGAGCTGCCATCACACACCGAGTGAACACCCTCGGGGAAAGGGAGAGTCCAAATGGGAGCACACAGATCTGCCATTGGCGACCCCGATAGGTAAACCTGAGAAACGGAGATGTTCTGCCGCAATGGGCACATGAAAATAAGCATCCTTCAAATCTACTGAAGTGAACCACTCTTCCCTCCTGACAGCCTGAAAGATCTCCGCTGTCGTGAGCATGTAGAAGGGCAGCATCTTTAGATACTGAATGAGTACCCTCAGATCTTAAATGGGACGGAACCCACCCAACCTTTTCTGTATGAGGAAGTAGTTTGAGTAGTAGCCTCTGGGCTGATGCAGAGGGTCCAATGCTTCGATCGCACCTTTGCCCAGGAGGGTAGAATGCTCCTGGTCCAGCGCTCGATCCTTCACCTCGACCTCCTACAAATCTCCATCCCATCACGCTCTCTCAGCTCCTCCTCTTCACTACATCTCCATGTACCCTCTGCCCGCCTCTCCACCATGGGGAGCAGGGCCTTCACCTGCTCTTCCCCTCACCTCTGGAACGCTTTACCGCCAGACCTTCGAAACACCACCTCCCTTTCTCTGTTCAAGACTGCCCTGAAAACCCATCTCTTCAGACTAGCTTATCATTAACTTTACTAAATGTATTTTTATTATCTTGCATTTTATATCCTTTATGTATTTTATATTTCAATTTGTCGCTGATTGTGTTTGATCTATATTACACTGTATTGGTTTGTTAAGTGTCCTTGGGTGTCCTAAAGGGCGCTTTTAAATAAAATGCTTATTATTATTATTATTATTATATTATTATTATTATTATTATTATTCACCGGGTCGGAAATTACAGTCATTTTGACCCTGCGTAACAAGAGAGGCTACCGTCGGAACTGTAGCTGATAACCATGGGTCAGGGTGGCATCCACCCATGGGTCCACGGCATGAGCAGCTCAGTAACTGAGCTGCTGATGGGAAAAGTATCCGACGGTCGGCCTGGTGGCATCACCGTCTCCCTCCATGGCCCCTAGGGGCCATGGGGGGAAGGCAGCCTGGCAGGCCGACTCACAAAAGCCCCAGCTGGGTCTAGGCTGACCCTCACGAGTGGAAAGACCCCTTGGGGGATCGTGACCCCGAGGCTGACTACTCAGGTCAGCTGGCGTGCGCCTTAGATGCCGAGGGTGAGGAGGGTGCATCGCCCTGCTAAGACTTGAAAGTTGCTACCTCATCTGACGTGCCTGGACGGTCCGTTCCAGCGGTGCCAAGGCAGCCGAACCAAATAACTCCCCTGGCACCACCGGGACATCACGGAGGGTCCTATGAGATGGCCCGGACAGAGCTGATTGCGCCAACCAGACCTGTCGGCGAGCTTGGACCAAGAAGTACATCCGACGTCCAAGGTCTCGTGTCATAAGTGCAAAGACCTGAAGTGCCACATCGCTAAAGCTCCCCGCCGCTGCCGTACCATTGGTGCCCTGAAGGGATGTGGAAAGGGCAAGCAGAAGGTGTGCCATGGAATTGCAGAGGTAGCTAGTACGCACTCCAACTTGATAAGCTCTGCAAAGGAACTCATCTGTGGCACGACACTTGAGGTCGCGGACACCAGACCTCCCTGCGCAGAGTTTCCTCTGGTGAGACGATGAGCGAGGTGATAGCAGGTTTGATCGCCGGCATGCAATCCAGGCCCACCACAGCCAGCTCATGCATGGTCGCCGGTGTTCGACCATCTGCTGAGAGGTGTACAAATAGCTTTGGGTCCCGGCAACAACCGTGTAACTCCCTCAGGTACTCTTCCGATGGAGGGATGGAAAAGGGAGGAGGGGCCTGTCCACGCCTGAAGAAAGCACTTCCAAGGGTAGATTCCTCTGGTTGCAGGATGTCCAGCTACAGCTGTCTCAGGGCCATCCGCATGACGTCCTGTATCGAGTCGTCACCTCACCCACTATCTGCGGTCCGGGACGAAGAAAGTGAACCAGTTCCCTGATTAGATGACTGGTTATCCTCCTCACCTAGAAAGTAAGAGGCAAAGACAGCCAAGGACAACACGTCCTCCTCCACGGCCAGCTCAGGCATGGGTGGGGAGGAGAGTTCGATCACTGCCCCTGGTGTGGTCCCCGGTTGGCGTGCCTGAAAAAGGGACTTCATCTCTGCCAATTCAGCGGACAGTTGCTCCACTCTCATGAAGAGACCCTGGCTAGACTTGGCTCGCCTCTTCCTAAGCAGGTCCGCAGATGTTGTGGCCTCGGCCTCGCGCTTAAAGCGCCTAAGTGGGGCCTCCTGTCCAGAAGGCGCCTCCAATACGTGGTCATGCCCAAGGCAGGTAGGGCACAGGTCGTGACCGTCATCTTCCTGGAGCATGGCCCCTCAACCCGTGCAGCAGTGGGAGCCGTCCATGCCGTCCATGCTCTTACTTAGAAAGAATTGCAAATCAGCAAAGGATTGGGATCGCATCTAAGTCCACGAACAAAACCTAATCCAGCTGTATGAAGTTGGAAAAGAAGATTGGGAGAGGGGACGCCAATGCTCGCCTTCACCAATTAATAAAACAAGGTCAGAACTAGAATCCTAGGTCGATCCAATGCTCTGAGGCACAGCGTTAGTGTTATAATGCTGGTGGGAATGATTTGGGAGAGGGGCGCGAGACGCACACCTTCACCAATTAAATCAAGGTCAGAGCTAGTAAGTCTAGCTCAGCCGATTACGATGCCGGTGGGAATGATTTGGGAGAGGGGCACGAAACGCACACCTTCACCAGTAAAATCAAGGTCAGAGCTAGTAAGCCTAGCTCAGCTGATTATGAAGCCAGCAGGAGTGACTTGGGAGAGGTGGCGCGCGAACACACACCTTCACCAATTAAATCAAGGTCAGAGCTAGTAAGCCTAGCTTAGCAGATTATGACACAGGCGAGAATGATTGGAAGAGGGGACGCGCGAACACACTTTCACCATGTAATTCAAGGTCAGAGCCAGCATGTCTAGCTCAGCCGATGCGTTATGATGCCAGTAAGACAGACACAGAGAGAGACAGAGAATCTTTATTGTCATTTGCACCGCATGTGGTACATGTGATGAAATGAGATTATGTACGCAGGGTCCCAGTTACATCCAACAATAAAATGTAAGATAAGAACAGTAATAAAATCTAGGATATGAACTAAGAAAAACATCAACTAAAAATACACTAAGCACTAATATCATAGAAAAACATCACTCTAAACAGCAGCACGAACATGAGTCTGTATGAGCAGATGGTCACGAATGAACACAGCAACATGAAACAGATCAGCAGCAACATGATGTGATATTTTGCAGTGATTATTCTGGTTATTTATTCATGAGTCTGACAGCCTCAGGGTAGAAGCTGTTCCTCAGTCTGGTTCTACACTTGATGCTCCTCAGCCTCCTTCCTGAGGGGAGCGGGGCAAAAAGTGTGCGTGCTGGGTGAGTAGGGTCTTTCATGATGCAGGTGGCTGTCTTCCTGCATCTGGAGGTGTAGATGTATGTGATGGTGGGGAGACTGACTCCAACAGACTTCTGTGCAGCCTTCACCACTCTCTGCAAAGCTTTTCTTTCTGCAGCTGTGCAGCCTCCATGCCACACGTTGATGCTGGAGCACAGGATGCTCTCCACTGCACACCTGTAGGAGGTGAGGACTGGGCTACTCAGACCAGCTCGTCTCAGCCGTCTGAGGAAGCAGAGTCTCTGATGACCTTTCTTGATCAGGCTGGTGGTGTTGTTGCTCCAGCCTTGGATTGAACCGCGTACGAGAAGAAAGAAGGAGTGAATTACGGATAACGATAGGCTATATAGCCTCTGATTGCTTATCCGGTCACACCAGTGTGATGTCGCTGATGATTATTCGAACAGCGCATGCGCGAAGGGAACATTCAGTGCTTTCAGCACCGCCCTCTGGCGGTCAGGAGGGATGAAATGGAACAATTTTACTTGAATAAAACTAAAACCTCACAGTGTATGTGAGCAGACAGTGAACATCTCTGCACTTTTTGTCCCGTCATGGGAATTGGAAATTCCTTCCTTCCGTCAGTCCGTTCCAAAAATTAGGTTGCCATGCCAAAATACAAGATGGCTGACCTCATATAAACACGTAAACCTTGTGAGCTGGATAACTTGAAAAATAAGCAACATTTTTGGTGTGTGGCTGCATCTAGGTGTAAAAAAGTTTCCCTTCAAGGTCGCCACAGTGAACTAAGTCACACAAAGACTTGGTGATTGATTTAATGCCGGATGCCCTTCCTGATACAACCACAGACCACTGAGCTACCACAGCCCTCTGTGTGGAGCAGAGAGCTGCTACTCAGGGTAGCAGATGCTCAAGGGCCCAGAATGGGGCAAATAAGCGTGGAGGCAGTGTTTCACCTTTCCCACCCACACTTTGAGGTCGTTGGTCTGAGGAGTTGAACTGGTGACCTCCCAATCACAGGTCCACCTTCTTTAAACTCTGCGCCACCACTCCTCCAGATTTTTAGCTTACGGCACCTGGTATTCCCAGGCGGTCTCCTATCCAAGTACTAAACAAGCCCAAACCTGCTAAGCTTCCGAGATCATTTGAGGAAATTATGCTTAAAAGTATAGTTTCATGATGGTTAGCAGGTGTGAGGTGGCCAAGGATTTCAGGATAGCCACCCCCCGGCTCCACCATTGCACCTGGCGGTGGATTACCGTAAAAACCGTTGTATTATACGCAGTATTTTTGCTAATTTGAATGTCCAGCGTATTAAACATCGAAGAGTATTATTTATGGATTTTTTCCCATATTTTTAGACTCATTTTTCGCTCTGATTCTTCGTTTTTCATTTTTGGCGAAAATGGTGCAGTACCAGTTTCGGCCGCTATAGAGGCGCTGTAGGCAGCAGCCAGCAGAGGACTCAGAGAGTGAAGAGGAAGAGGGGCCACTTCCAGAAGTTTCTACTTGCCGTGTCCGAACAAAGCCTCCTTTGTTCGGACTGACTCTGTCGCTGCCCGCTCCCTGCTGTGGATGTAGCTGCTATTAGCTGTGAGGTTCGCTGTTTTTGTTTGCAAGATACCACTCATAAACCACACCGCAGATTTTTAAATCCAGCTGATTTCACATTTGGTTCAGCTCAGGAGCCCGTCTGCTATAGTGAGGTAAGAAATATATTTTTAAGCGTTTATTTAGCTAAATTTAAAGAAACAAAGCGTCCGGTTTGACCCGCCTGGCGCCTGCA